>JAVJIF010008751.1:0-118010 GCA_038442645.1 Agave tequilana
GTGAAAAACACCTAGAGGGGGGGGGGGTGAATAGGTGTTATTGCTAATCTAACAAACTTTTTAAAACTAAGTATGATGAATGATGCAACGATCTCTCAAAACAAGACTAAGAGTCGAATACCCCGTGAGAGGTTCTGAACTCCTTCCTCCAATTCCCCTTGAATGGGTTAGAGGTGCGCCAATGCAACCTTGTTGTATGAGAATTGATCGAACAAAGTAAAGTATGATGATGAATAGTGAGATGCACACAATATATCACAAGTATCACAAGCTTGAAATAATAGCACAAAGGAAGAAACAAGATTACAAGCAAGTAATTGAAAGCAATATAGAGCAATAGAAATTTAAAGCAATAATGGACACAAGGCAATCGCAAACACAAGATGTTTGTTTCGAGTTCGAGCCACCGCTCAACTCCCCGCCTTCACCTCCGTGAAGGGTTTCCACTATCCACCGAGGACGATTACAACGGTCTACCGAAGGCCCGAGTACCGAGCTCCACCAAGTATAATAACCTCTACCGAAGAGGTGTCTCCACAATAACAAGAAGAGGAACAAGACAAGAATGATCACAACAAGATCACCAAACTCTTTTACAACACTCTCACTCTTTTTACAACTTCACTATAGAATGAGTTAGGGATTTTTGGCTCTATGAAGTGTAGTGAGAAAAAAAAACTCAGTTGTAGAGATGATTTTGCAAGGGAATACAACTGAAAAATAGCTCAAGAAAAAATTAGAAATGGAGAGCTTAAACACTTTTCTTTTCTCTTTTGAAAACTTTGAAAACTTGAGGATTTTTCTTGGTGTTTAGTAAGAGAGTCATCTCCTCTATTTATAGGGAGAAAAATAGGTTTAAAACAATTTATTTAGAGCTTATTTGCTCTGAAAAAGAACTGAAAAACCCTGTAAAAGTCTGCCAAAAAACAGATCAAAAAACAGATTTCAGAATTGCACAAAAGAGGAAAGAGCCGTTGGGCAGCAGCAGGCTTGGCGGTCGACCGGGCCGGTCGACCGCCAGCTCAGCTGGTCAAAGAGCCGTTGGCTCGGGTCTTCTGGTGGTCGACCGGCCGGTCGACCCAGAAGACCCGAGAACAAACCTGCTCTCAGCCTTCCTCTAGCGTCGACCGGACGGTCGACCCAGAAAACCCGAGAGCACTCCTGCTCTCAGACGGTCGACTGCCCGGTCGACCGTAGGACGTGTTGGCCCAATGGCCTTCCACTCTAGTTTTGATGATGATCAACACTCATGTAGTTATGTTTACTAATATTCTTGTGTTTCTAAGTTTTCAGATCATTAACAGGATATTAGGTTGGTGATTAGCTTCAACAAGATGATTAGAAGCTATTCATGATGATTCCGGTGCCAAAGCTTAAAGATCATACCTTTGCACTTGGAGAATCACGGAGTTTTGGAGCAAGTCTACTTGAAGATGAAGATCGTCAAGAAGACTTAGGTATCTAGTTTAGAGTTTGTGTTTTAGATCCATATTTGTAAAGCTTAGTTTAGTTGATATGCTCAAGTGCACAAATCACACACGTTTTATGATTGAGTTTTTGTTTTCATGAATAGTTTATCAAAACAAGTTTAAATTGATATATGTATAGTTGCTTCATTCTATACATGCATGCTTAATTTTTTAAACAAACTTATTTTGACTATCCTATTCATATTTTGGAAAATTCTAGTTTGATAAAATACAAGTTTTGTTTTTGATAAAATTGACAAGACACAAAAATGAATTGATATGATTGATATATGTCTTGAAATTTTTATCACAGTTTGGTTATCAAAGTAAATGATAAAACAAGTTTTAGAAAAACATATTTTTAGAAAAACAGTTTTTATTGTGATTAAAACTATTTTTTAGATTTACTGTGAATTTATGGGATTTTTATTGAGTGAAAAGACCTATTTTCAAATCCCGTATCTGTGCAGAACTAAGGACTGGCTGACAGGCCAAGTCGGTCGACCGGACCGGTCGACCGCACCATAGGCCGGTCGACCGGGAAGGTCGACCGACGTGCACAAGTCTGTGCACGTTTTGG
This sequence comes from Agave tequilana, assembly GCA_038442645.1. Taxonomy (NCBI): domain Eukaryota; kingdom Viridiplantae; phylum Streptophyta; class Magnoliopsida; order Asparagales; family Asparagaceae; genus Agave; species Agave tequilana. The sequence continues at coordinate 2,050 of JAVJIF010008751.1, forward strand.
AGTCTCTGGGACGGTCGACCGGGCCGGTCGACCGAGATGAGAGTTCTGCTCTCAGGATGTTTCGGTCGACCGGCCGGTCGACCGCTATTGCCCAACGGTCACATTTTTGACCGTTGGCGGTCGACCGGACCGGTCGACCGGCAGTCTATCAGACTGCCAACTCAGCCTAACGGCTAGTTTTTGTATAGGGGCTATATAAACCCATCTCTTTGGGGATTTTAGCCAAGTTTTTTAAGAGAAAAATTTCCAGTTTTCTGAGGTGTTTAAAAGAGTTTTCAAAAGAGTTTTAAGTGTAAAAACTTCTCATCTTTATTTGTTTTGGGTTTTTGGAAAATCAAAGAAAAATAGGTTTTTGGGATTTTTGCTTAGATCTTCAATTCTATCATATTGCAAGTATTTTCCCAAAGATTTTTCTTTGTTGCTTGTTTCCAAAAACACTTGTTTCCACACTTGAGCTATCTTCTATCCTAAACTATTAGGATCTTGTTTTTGTGGAAAAAGATAAGAGAAAAAGAAAGAGAAGTGTTTGAGGTTGTTTGTTGTAAACCTCATAGTTGTAAACACCCTTATATTTGTGAATCCCTCTTCGGTAGAGGTGATTGGGTGATTGTGTTGTGGATCCCTCTTAGGTAGAGGTGATAGTGTTTGGTTGAGAGCCTCTTCGGTAGAGGTGTGTGGATTGGTTGTTGTATTGGCTACGGGCCTAACCCCTCGGTTGTGAGGAGGTTGTTATTGAGAGAGGAGTTTGGTATTCCTAGAGTTGTAAGAAATCCTCTTCGGTAGAGGTTCCCTCGGGGGAGTTGAGATAGTGGAAATCCTACACGGTGGTGTAGGCGGGGATGTAGAGCAAGGTGCTCGAACCTCGAAACAAATCTTGGTGTTTGCGATTGCTCCCATTGTCTCTCTAACTCTCTCTCATTTACTTTGTGCAAAGCATCATACTTCATCTCATATCATACTTGCTTGTGTTGAGCATATTTCTTATTGCCTTGCATTAGTTCATATTGCTATATCCTTGATTGCTTGGCTTGATTGTGTGTGCACATTGCTTGAATTGCTTGTGTGTTTGTGCATCACCTATACTCATCCAACAAGAGCTTCACATAGCGCCTCAACCCATATCTAGGGGAATCAAGAGGAGTTAGTCCAGAGCCTCGCAAGGGAAATTCGGCTACACTTGTTGGATTGTATTAAGTGTGTTTCAAGATTTGCATTAGCTTCCACATTTAGCGCACTTAGTTTACATTTAGTTTTATTAGATTAGCACTTACACCTATTCACCCCCCCTCTAGGTGTTTTTTCAATTGGTATCAGAGCTAGTGCTCCTGATACTTAGGCTTAACATCCTAGGAGTGATCCATTTGCTTGCTAATCTACATTTGCATTTGATTGTTTGCACACTCATATTGTTTGCCATGGACTTCATGACCCCACCTAGCCTTGACCCTTCCAACATTGATGTTTGGAAGTATAGGATGTCCATGTACCTAAAGACCCTAGGTTTGCATGTTTTCCTTGCGGCCACCAAGAGATGTTATCTTGGTGATTGCAATCATATAGGGGCCAATGCACTAGCCCTAGAGGCTATTAGAAGCACATTACCTAAAGATTATCTTATGTGTGTTTCTAATCTTGATTCCGCTTTTGCAGTGTGGAACAAATTGACAACAACCACCACCTCCAAGCTTCAAGTGCCAATCAACCGGAGGAATTTAGTGGAGAATCCGATTCTCAATGCTTCATGGTCCAAGGGAATGACTCCCTTGAGGTACATTCAGAATCCCACCTAGATAGTGATTATGATGCTAGTTCTTCAAGTGATGATATCGTTGATCCCCATGCTTTGAATGAAGAACTATCTATTGTTTGTGAAAAGTTAATTGAAAAATATAAGATTTTGAAAAAGAAAAGTCTAGATATTGAAAAAGAAAATAAAAGTTTGCATGCTAGACTTGATTGTGTTTTGCAAGAAAAGGTTGAGGTCTATAATGAAAGGGATTCATTGAGATCTCAATTGGAACTTGCTTTAAAAGAAAATAAATTTTTAAAGTCTAAAAATGATTGTGAAATTCTTTTGAAGAAAAATGAAAATTTATCTTTTAAAGTTGATTTTGTTTTAAAAGAGAATGTTGTTTTGAAAAACAAATCATTTCTATTTCCAATGATTTAAATGTTTGCTTAGAGAAAAATATTGTTTTGCAAAATAAGATTGATTCTCATGTTTGCCATGCTAGGGTAGTTTCACCTAAATCACCCATTGCATGTTCCACTTATTCTATGCTCGAAATGATATAAATTTGTTAAAGAAGAAAATGGATTGTTTGGGCTCCACTATGAGCCAATGTGCCATGAACCACTCACGGTTGGAAACCTTGGTTCGAAAGAAACAAGTTCCATCCTTTATGCATGCACACCCATCACGGCATACACATGCTCCACACGGACACCATCAACACATGTATGCTCATGTGTACTCATGTACACATTGTGGACGTAAGGGCCACCTTGCTAAATTTTGTTATGATAGATTACATACTGCTAATTTAGCAAAGAATTTTGTTTGGGTTAGAAAAGGTACTAACCCCATGGACCCAAGAAGATATGGGTACCAAAGACCACCCCTCCTATTATTTTTGATGTAGGTGTGGGCTCTCACATGACGTAAGAGTGATGACACCTTGGAGTGGATGCGTTCCGTACTTAAAGGAAATCATATGGATGCATCACTTTCAAGGGAAGAGACGGTGGAGAGGACCACCAAGTTTTGGAGACGAGGAAAGTTGCTTCTTCGGTTTTGGTAACAATCCTTTACTCCCATTTATTGTTTACATGCTTTCCATGTTTTAATGTTTATAGCATGTTTTTGATGTCTATGGATTAGTATGTTCATTCCATGTTTATTAGATCCTTGACATACATGTATAGTATTTGAGACACATATGCTTATATGAACCCATATTTAGTGTTCTCACTTTTGTTTAAGCTATAATGTACATCATGAATCTAATACATATGAATTTACATAGTAATCATGTTTTAGTTTTATCATGATGACTTTTATATTTGTTTTAATGCTTCATGTTACGGTTACTTGTTTAGATGTTAGTTTTCATTAAGACTAGGAATTATACTTGTACATATAGTGGGCCACAAATAAATCTATATATGTATGAGCTTGAACGCTAATTTGAACCCATTAGATGTGCTAGTATAGTCTAGTTTTGATGATTCATACATTTCAAACTTGTATTCCATTTTTGGATTTGTTTTATGATTGTGTGTTTCACTTCATATATATGTGTATTTTGCCAAACTTGAAGATATACATGTATACCCCTTGAGTCATTTGCCTTTCATGCAAATATCTATTATGGACTCAAAGTGTGTTTAAGGGATATGTATGTATACTTCTTGTGTTGACAATTCATACATATACCTTGAAATGAAATTTGTCTTGATGAAGATTTAGTTTCTCTTGATTTTGTGTCAATATTTAACTTCATGTATATGTACGTCTTATCCAAACTATTGACTATACATGAGTATCCTTTGAGCCACGTGCCTTATGCATATATTTTGTGGACTCGTGTTTTGGATATGTATGTATATCTTAGTTTGTATTAGACATACATATGCCTTGAAGATTAAATAAGGAGTTTTATATGATTTTTCATGTTTTTGATGGAATTATGTTTTAAGGAATAGTTGAGCTTAATGAAATATTTTTCATGATTATGATCTTCACATATTATTTGTACACTCATATCTATTGCTCATGTTTTGTTTCTCATGAGTTATGCTTTATTGGTTAGAGTGATGATTATCATGTGAATTTCAATTTTGTTTTATTTCTTGCTTGAAGGATTTCGTGCTAGTTAACAAGTTTTTTCATTTAACTAGTTGCAGTGTTCTTCATTTTGGTAGTGATTTTCAAACAAAACTACATTTTCAAATCTATCTTTGAAAACCCCTACCTTCCAAGGGCGGTAGGATGGGAGATCATGTTCATGTATGCCCTAAATTGAAAATCTTTAAAACTTGAATTATGATTGGGTGGTAGATAATATGATGTATACACTTGAACTTATTGTTATGTCAATTGGTATCATTGAACTCTTTCAATTGGTATCATTTTGATCTTCTTGTATACTCATATATATTTTGTATGTATGTATGCTTTAAATTCCAAGTATATCAATTTCTATTGGTATCTATCTTTCATACATATATATGTTTGTGTTTATGCTAGTGCTTGAGTTTCAATTTTGTTTAAATTGATTACTTTTAAATTGTTATCAAGACTATGCATGTCTTTAGTTTGTTTTTCATAAAGGGGGAGAAATTTGATTTTGTATTTCAATTGGTATTTGTACTCCCACTCTTTATGATTAAAAGTTGTTATTTTGAACATATGATATCAACATCAATTTGTTTATATATTTTCAAAATGAAATATATTCTTACAATTGGTATCAAAATTTGTGTTTAGACATTCAAAATTTGTTATGTTGTTTTACAATTGGTAATTTGTTATGTTTATTACAATTGGTATTTTCAAAATTTTGTTTAAAGAAAATATTCAAAGTTTTGATTTGTATTTCCTATATGCAAGGAGAGCTTAACATCTCTCTTACATATAGATTCATGTTGAGTATATTATAAATTGAGGAGCTTGACAACTCTTCTTTATATGATATACGTGTGTAGGGGGAGCTTCACATCTCCTCTTATGCATTACATAATATGTGTTATGTGAATTGGGGCTTGTCATCCCTACTTCATGTAATGCATATGTGTAGGGAAGCTAACTTAGCGTCTTCCTCTTCATGAATGTATATAGCATATAACATATATTGATCCTTATTTATTGGTATCAAGATACTTCATTGACATATTTTTAATTGATATCATGTTTGTAGTCACCCCTTATTGACTTTGTTTTTTTTTTGTTTTAGACAAAAAGGGGGAGAACATTGTTTGCATTGTTTTGATTAACACAAAAAGGGGGAGAAAGATTTTTACCCCTCATTTTATCTATGGTTTTGATTGTTTACCCCTTTGTTGATGATTGACAAAAAGGGGGAGAAGTATTTGAGTTTTATATGCATGCTTATGTTTATGCATATATTATGTTTTAATCTCAAGAATATTAAGTTTAACTGATTTATAGAGTTTGTTTTGTAATTGGTATCTAGAGCTTATTTTGTTTTGAATATTCCATTTGATATCTAGAACCATTTATTGTTTATGCATATGCATGTTTCATGTTTAATATTCATTGCATATATTTATTGTTTATCCCTATGCATGAGTTAAGGGGGAGCTTCCTTGAAGCTTATCTTTAATCCATGCATATATAACTCCATGAGTTTTGTCATCATCAAAAAGGGGGAGATTGTTGGCCCAATGGCCTTCCACTCTAGTTTTGATGATGATCAATACTCATGTAGTTATGTTTACTAATATTCTTGTGTTTCTAAGTTTCAGATCATTAACAGGATATTAGGTTGGTGATTAGCTTCAACAAGATGATTAGAAGCTATTCATGATGATTCCGGTGCCAAAGCTTAAAGATCATACCTTTGCACTTGGAGAATCACGGAGTTTTGGAGCAAGTCTACTTGAAGATGAAGATCGTCAAGAAGACTTAGGTATCTAGTTTAGAGTTTGTGTTTTAGATCCATATTTGTAAAGCTTAGTTTAGTTGATATGCTCAAGTGCACAAATCACACACGTTTTATGATTGAGTTTTGGTTTTCATGAATAGTTTATCAAAACAAGTTTAAATTGATATATGTATAGTTTCTTCATTCTATACATGCATGCTTAATTTTTTAAACAAACTTATTTTGACTATCCTATTCATATTTTGGAAATTCTAGTTTGATAAAATACAAGTTTTGTTTTTGATAAAATTGACAAGACACAAAAATGAATTGATATGATTGATATATGTCTTGAAATTTTTATCACAAGTTTGGTTATCAAAGTAAAATGATAAAACAAGTTTTAGAAAAACATATTTTTAGAAAAACAGTTTTTATTGTGATTAAAACTATTTTTTTAGATTTACTGTGAATTTATGGGATTTTTATTGAGTGAAAAGACCTATTTTCAAATCCCGTATCTGTGCAGAACTAAGGACTGGCTGACAGGCCAAGTCGGTCGACCGGACCGGTCGACCGCACCATAGGCCGGTCGACCGGAAGGTCGACCGACGTGCACAAGTCTGTGCACGTTTTGGAGTCTCTGGGACGGTCGACCGGGCCGGTCGACCGAGATGAGAGTTCTGCTCTCAGGATGTTTCGGTCGACCGGGCCGGTCGACCGCTATTGCCCACGGTCACATTTTTGACCGTTGGCGGTCGACCGGACCGGTCGACCGGCGGTCTATCAGACTGCCAACTCAGCCTAACGGCTAGTTTTATATAGGGGCTATATAAATCCCATCTCTTTGGGGATTTTAGCCAAGTTTTTTAAGAGAAAAATTTCCAGTTTTCTGAGGTGTTTAAAAGAGTTTTCAAAAGAGTTTTAAGTGCAAAAACTTCTGATCTTTATTTGTTTTGGGTTTTTGGAAAATCAAAGAAAAATAGGTTTTTGGGATTTTTGCTTAGATCTTCAATTCTATCATATTGCAAGTATTTTCCCAAAGATTTTTCTTTGTTGCTTGTTTCCAAAAACACTTGTTTCCACACTTGAGCTATCTTCTATCCTAAACTATTAGGATCTTGTTTTTGTAGAAAAAGATAAGAGAAAAAGAAAGAGAAGTGTTTGAGGTTGTTTGTTGTAAACCTCATAGTTGTAAACACCCTTATATTTATGAATCCCTCTTCGGTAGAGGTGATCGGGTGATTGTGTTGTGGATCCCTCTTAGGTAGAGGTGATAGTGTTTGGTTGAGAGCCTCTTCGGTAGAGGTGTGTGGATTGGTTGTTGTATTGGCTACGGGCCTAACCCCTCGGTTGTGAGGAGGTTGTTGTTGAGAGAGGAGTTTGGTACTCCTAGAGTTGTAAGAAATCCTCTTCGGTAGAGGTTCCCTCGGTGGGAGTTGAGATAGTGGAAATCCTACACGGTGGTGTAGGCGGGGATGTAGAGCAAGGTGCTCGAACCTCGAAACAAATCTTGGTGTTTGCGATTGCTCCCATTGTCTCTCTAACTCTCTCTCATTTACTTTGTGCAAAGCATCATACTTCATCTCATATCATACTTGCTTGTGTTGAGCATATTTCTTATTGCCTTGCATTAGTTCATATTGCTATATCCTTGATTGCTTGGCTTGATTGTGTGTGCACATTGCTTGAATTGCTTGTGTGTGTGCATCACCTATACTCATCCAACAAGAGCTTCACATAGCGCCTCAACCCATATCTAGGGGAATCAAGAGGAGTTAGTCCAGAGCCTCGCAAGGGGAATTCGGCTACACTTGTTGGATTGTATTAAGTGTGTTTCAAGATTTGCATTAGCTTCCGCATTTAGCGCACTTAGTTTGCATTTAGTTTATTAGATTAGCACTTACACCTATTCACCCCCCCTCTAGGTGTTTTTTCAATTGGTATCAGAGCTAGTGCTCCTGATACTTAGGCTTAACATCCTAGGAGTGATCCATTTGCTTGCTAATCTACATTTGCATTTGATTGTTTGCACACTCATATTGTTTGCCATGGACTTCATGACCCCACCTAGCTTTGACCCTTCCAACATTGATGTTTGGAAGTATAGGATGTCCATGTACCTAAAGACCCTAGGTTTGCATGTTTTCCTTGCGGCCACCAAGAGATGTTATCTTGGTGATTGCAATCATATAGGGGCCAATGCACTAGCCCTAGAGGCTATTAGAAGCACATTACCTAAAGATTATCTTATGTGTGTTTCTAATCTTGATTCCGCTTTTGCAGTGTGGAACAAATTGACAACAACCACCACCTCCAAGCTTCAAGTGCCAAATCAACCGGAGGAATTTAGTGGAGAATCCGATTCTCAATGCTTCATGGTCCAAGGGAATGACTCCCTTGAGGTACATTCAGAATCCCACCTAGATAGTGATTATGATGCTAGTTCTTCAAGTGATGATATCGTTGATCCCCATGCTTTGAATGAAGAACTATCTATTGTTTGTGAAAAGTTAATTGAAAAATATAAGATTTTGAAAAAGAAAAGTCTAGATATTGAAAAAGAAAATAAAAGTTTGCATGCTAGACTTGATTGTGTTTTGCAAGAAAAGGTTGAGGTCTATAATGAAAGGGATTCATTGAGATCTCAATTGGAACTTGCTTTAAAAGAAAATAAATTTTTAAAGTCTAAAAATGATTGTGAAATTCTTTTGAAGAAAAATGAAAATTTATCTTCTAAAGTTGATTTTGTTTTAAAAGAGAATGTTGTTTTGAAAAACAAAATCATTTCTATTTCCAATGATTTAAATGTTTGCTTAGAGAAAAATATTGTTTTGCAAAATAAGATTGATTCTCATGTTTGCCATGCTAGGGTAGTTTCACCTAAATCACCCATTGCATGTTCCACTTCTTCTATGCTCGAAATGATATAAATTTGTTAAAGAAGAAAATGGATTGTTTGGGCTCCACTATGAGCCAATGTGCCATGAACCACTCACGGTTGGAAACCTTGGTTCGAAAGAAACAAGTTCCATCCTTTATGCATGCACACCCATCACGGCATACACATGCTCCACACGGACACCATCAACACATGTATGCTCATGTGTACTCATGTACACATTGTGGACGTAAGGGCCACCTTGCTAAATTTTGTTATGATAGATTACATACTGCTAATTTAGCAAAGAATTTTGTTTGGGTTAGAAAAGGTACTAACCCCCATGGACCCAAGAAGATATGGGTACCAAAGACCACCCCTCCTATTATTTTTGATGTAGGTGTGGGCTCTCACATGACGTGAGAGTGATGACACCTTGGAGTGGATGCGTTCCGTACTTAAAGGAAATCATATGGATGCATCACTTTCAAGGGAAGAGACGGTGGAGAGGACCACCAAGTTTTGGAGACGAGGAAAGTTGCTTCTTCGGTTTTGGTAACAATCCTTTACTCCCATTTATTGTTTACATGCTTTCCATGTTTTAATGTTTATAGCATGTTTTTGATGTCTATGGATTAGTATGTTCATTCCATGTTTATTAGATCCTTGACATACATGTATAGTATTTGAGACACATATGCTTATATGAACCCATATTTAGTGTTCTCACTTTTGTTTAAGCTATAATGTACATCATGAATCTAATACATGTGAATTTACATAGTAATCATGTTTTAGTTTTATCATGATGACTTTTATATTTGTTTTGATGCTTCATGTTAAGGTTACTTGTTTAGATGTTAGTTTTCATTAAGACTAGGAATTATACTTGTACATATAGTGGGCCACAAATAAATCTATATATGTATGAGCTTGAACGCTTATTTGAACCCATTAGATGTGCTAGTATAGTCTAGTTTTGATGATTCATACATTTCAAACTTGTATTCCATTTTTGGATTTGTTTTATGATTGTGTGTTTCACTTCATGTATATGTATTTTGCCAAACTTAAAGATATACATGTATACCCCTTGAGTCATTTGCCTTTCATGCAAATATCTATTATGGACTCAAAGTGTGTTTAAGGGATATGTATGTATACTTCTTGTGTTGACAATTCATACATATACCTTGAAATGAAATTTGTCTTGATGAAGATTTAGTTTCTCTTGATTTTGTGTCAATATTTAACTTCATGTATATGTACGTCTTATCCAAACTATTGACTATACATGAGTATCCTTTGAGCCACGTGCCTTAATGCATATATTTTGTGGACTCGTTGTGTTTTGGATATGTATGTATATCTTAGTTTGTATTAGACATACATATGCCTTGAAGATTAAATAAGGAGTTTTATATGATTTTTCATATTTTTGATGGAATTATGTTTTAAGGAATAGTTGAGCTTAATGAAATATTTTTCATGATTATGATCTTCACATATTATTTGTACACTCATATCTATTGCTCATGTTTTGTTTCTCATGAGTTATGTTTTATTGGTTAGAGTGATGATTATCATGTGAATTTCAATTTTGTTTTATTCCTTACTTGAAGGATTTCGTGCTAGTTAACAAGTTTTCCATTTAACTAGTTGCGGTGTTCTTCATTTTGGTAGTGATTTTCAAACAAAACTACATTTTCAAATCTATCTTTGAAAACCCCTACCTTCCAAGGGCGGTAGGATGGGAGATCATGTTCATGTATGCCCTAAATTGAAAATCTTTAAAACTTGAATTATGATTGGGTGGTAGATAATATGATGTATACACTTGAACTTATTGTTATGTCAATTGGTATCATTGAACTCTTTCAATTGGTATCATTTTGATCTTCTTGTATACTCATATATGTTTTGTATGTATGTATGCTTTAAATTCCAAGTATATCAATTTCTATTGGTATCTATCTTTCATACATATATATGTTTGTGTTTATGCTAGTGCTTGAGTTTCAATTTTGTTTAAATTGATTACTTTTAAATTGTTATCAAGACTATGCATGTCTTTAGTTTGTTTTTCATAAAGGGGGAGAAAATTTGATTTTGTATTTCAATTGGTATTTGTACTCCCACTCTTTATGATTAAAAGTTGTTATTTTGAACATATGATATCAACATCAAATTTGTTTATATATTTTCAAAATGAAATATATTCTTACAATTGGTATCAAAATTTGTGTTTAGACATTCAAAATTTGTTATGTTGTTTTACAATTGGTAATTTGTTATGTTTAATTACAATTGGTATTTTCAAAATTTTGTTTAAAGAAAATATTCAAAGTTTTGATTTGTATTTCCTATATGCAAGGAGAGCTTAACATCTCTCTTACATATAGATTCATGTTGAGTATATTATAAATTGAGGAGCTTGACAACTCTTCTTTATATGATATACGTGTGTAGGGGGAGCTTCACATCTCCTCTTATGCATTACATAATATGTGTTATGCGAATTGGGGCTTGTCATCCCTACTTCATGTAATGCATATGTGTAGGGAAGCTAACTTAGCGTCTTCCTCTTCATGAATGTATATAGCATATAACATATATTGATCCTTATTTATTGGTATCAAGATACTTCATTGACATATTTTTAATTGATATCATGTTTGTAGTCACCCCTTATTGACTTTGTTTTTTTTTGTTTTAGACAAAAAGGGGGAGAACATTGTTTGCATTGTTTTGCTTAACACAAAAAGGGGGAGAAAGATTTTTACCCCTCATTTTATCTATGGTTTTGATTGTTTACCCCTTTGTTGATGATTGACAAAAAGGGGGAGAAGTATTTGAGTTTTATATGCATGCTTATGTTTATGCATATATTATGTTTTAATCTCAAGAATATTAAGTTTAATTGATTTATAGAGTTTGTTTTGTAATTGGTATCTAGAGCTTATTTTGTTTTGAATATTCCATTTGATATCTAGAACCATTTATTGTTTATGCATATGCATGTTTCATGTTTAATATTCATTGCATATATTTATTGTTTATCCCTATGCATGAGTTAAGGGGGAGCTTCCTTGAAGCTTATCTTTAATCCATGCATATATAACTCCATGAGTTTTGTCATCATCAAAAAGGGGGAGATTGTTGGCCCAATGGCCTTCCACTCTAGTTTTGATGATGATCAACACTCATGTAGTTATGTTTACTAATATTCTTGTGTTTCTAAGTTTCAGATCATTAACAGGATATTAGGTTGGTGATTAGCTTCAACAAGATGATTAGAAGCTATTCATGATGATTCCGGTGCCAAAGCTTAAAGATCATACCTTTGCACTTGGAGAATCACGGAGTTTTGGAGCAAGTCTACTTGAAGATGAAGATCATCAAGAAGACTTAGGTATCTAGTTTAGAGTTTGTGTTTTAGATCTATATTTGTAAAGCTTAGTTTAGTTGATATGCTCAAGTGCACAAATCACACACGTTTTATGATTGAGTTTTGGTTTTCATGAATAGTTTATCAAAACAAGTTTAAATTGATATATGTATAGTTGCTTCATTCTATACATGCATGCTTAATTTTTTAAACAAACTTATTTTGACTATCCTATTCATATTTTGGAAAATTCTAGTTTGATAAAATACAAGTTTTGTTTTGATAAAATTGACAAGACACAAAAATGAATTGATATGATTGATATATGTCTTGAAATTTTTATCACAAGTTTGGTTATCAAAGTAAAATGATAAAACAAGTTTTAGAAAAACATATTTTTAGAAAAACAGTTTTTATTGTGATTAAAACTATTTTTTAGATTTACTGTGAATTTATGGGATTTTTATTGAGTGAAAAGACCTATTTTCAAATCCCGTATCTGTGCAGAACTAAGGACTGGCTGACAGGCCAAGTCGGTCGACCGGACCGGTCGACCGCACCATAGGCCGGTCGACCGGAAGGTCGACCGACGTGCACAAGTCTGTGCACGTTTTGGAGTCTCTGGGACGGTCGACCGGGCCGGTCGACCGAGATGAGAGTTCTGCTCTCAGGATGTTTCGGTCGACCGGGCCGGTCGACCGCTATTGCCCAACGGTCACATTTTTGACCGTTGGCGGTCGACCGGACCGGTCGACCGGCGGTCTATCAGACTGCCAACTCAGCCTAACGGCTAGTTTTGTATAGGGGCTATATAAATCCCATCTCTTTGGGGATTTTAGCCAAGTTTTTTAAGAGAAAAATTTCCAGTTTTCTGAGGTGTTTAAAAGAGTTTTCAAAAGAGTTTTAAGTGCAAAAACTTCTCATCTTTATTTGTTTTGGGTTTTTGGAAAATCAAAGAAAAATAGGTTTTTGGGATTTTTGCTTAGATCTTCAATTCTATCATATTGCAAGTATTTTCCCAAAAATTTTTCTTTGTTGCTTGTTTCCAAAAACACTTGTTTCCACACTTGAGCTATCTTCTATCCTAAACTATTAGGATCTTGTTTTTGTGGAAAAAGATAAGAGAAAAAGAAAGAGAAGTGTTTGAGGTTGTTTGTTGTAAACCTCATAGTTGTAAACACCCTTATATTTGTGAATCCCTCTTCGGTAGAGGTGATCGGGTGATTGTGTTGTGGATCCCTCTTAGGTAGAGGTGATAGTGTTTGGTTGAGAGCCTCTTCGGTAGAGGTGTGTGGATTGGTTGTTGTATTGGCTACGGGCCTAACCCCTCGGTTGTGAGGAGGTTGTTATTGAGAGAGGAGTTTGGTACTCCTAGAGTTGTAAGAAATCCTCTTCGGTAGAGGTTCCCTCGGTGGGAGTTGAGATAGTGGAAATCCTACACGGTGGTGTAGGCGGGATGTAGAGCAAGGTGCTCGAACCTCGAAACAAATCTTGGTGTTTGCGATTGCTCCCATTGTCTCTCTAACTCTCTCTCATTTACTTTGTGCAAAGCATCATACTTCATCTCATATCATACTTGCTTGTGTTGAGCATATTTCTTATTGCCTTGCATTAGTTCATATTGCTATATCCTTGATTGCTTGGCTTGATTGTGTGTGCACATTGCTTGAATTGCTTGTGTGTTTGTGCATCACCTATACTCATCCAACAAGAGCTTCACATAGCGCCTCAACCCATATCTAGGGGAATCAAGAGGAGTTAGTCCAGAGCCTCGCAAGGGGAATTCGGCTACACTTGTTGGATTGTATTAAGTGTGTTTCAAGATTTGCATTAGCTTCCGCATTTAGCGCACTTAGTTTGCATTTAGTTTATTAGATTAGCACTTACACCTATTCACCCCCCCTCTAGGTGTTTTTTCAGGACGTGCACAGACGTGCACGCCCAGGCACAGTGGCCGGTCGACCGGGCCGGTCGGCCGGTCAGCCTGAAACAAGAAAAACAGGGTATTTTTGACTTGAAAAATTTTGCGAAATAATTTTTGACTTTAAGGAAACTTAAGTAATATGCTAGTAGGGGTATATAAACAAGATCTAAACATGGTATTTATTTTTGTAAATATAGAGTCATGCAAGTATATTTTTAAGGCATGAAACCTAATTTAAAACATGAAAACTTAAATACAAAACACACATTTTAACAAAACCAAATTTTTTGTGTGTGTGTATCCTAGAGCCAATATCCAACACTCAAACTTTAACATTCTAACTCTTACATTGGTTCTAAAGACTTCAAGTTCTTCAAGAAGGGCTTTTCACCATATGATCTTCAACACTTGAGTCTTGAGCCCACTTTGAGTTGTCTTGAGTCCAAAACACTTTCTTTTAGGGTGTAAACCTTTTAGTAGAGTTAGAACCCTGAAACACACTTAAACAATAAGCAATATTAGTACAAATAACTAATATGTTTTGTAATCATCAAAACACACTAAACATGGGTGATTGTAACCTTGGGCCAACAATCTCCCCCTTTTTGATGATGACAAAACATATAGGTTATTTAAACAAAAAATGGAAGAAGAGCTTGGAAAGCTCCCCCTCAAATAATGCTATGTATCAAAAAAAATCAATGAAGAGCTAAATACTTAAGGCATTGAAAGCACACAGTTTTGTCAAAAACTCAAATGCAAAACACATAGTTTTATCTAAAACTCAAATGCATAACTCAAATGCATATCAAAAACTCAAAATTCAAATGCATCAACGTATACACAATATACAACCAACATAATCAAACAAACTCATACTTTTTCTCCCCCTTTTTGTCATACATCAAAAAGGGTTAAACAAACAAAATAGAAGAAATTTATCTTTAAGAATCCATAATGCAAACATTCAACTCACCACAAATAAATGAAAATCTAGCATAATCTAGAGGTTTAGTAAAAATATCGGCAAGTTGAAAATCGGTAGAAACATAATCAATATCAATATCACCTTTCTCATAATGATCTCTAAGAAAGTGATATCTAATGTCAATGTGTTTGGTTTTACTATGTTGATTTGCATTCTTTATCATGTGAATAGTACTAGTATTATCACAAAATATTTTAACATGATCAAAGTGTAAATCATAGTCAAGGAGAGTATGTTTCATCCAAAGAACTTGTGCACAACAAGCTCCGGCCGCAACATACTCCGCCTCGGCGGTTGAAAGGGCTACCGAATTTTGCTTTTTGGAAGACCAAGATACAAGACAATTACCTAAGAATTGACATGTTCCACTTGTGCTCTTCCTATCTACCCTACAACCCGCATAGTCGGCATCCGAAAAACTCTTCATATCAAATAGTCCGGTTTTCGGATACCACAAACCCATTTCAATAGTGCCCTTAAGGTATTTAATTATGCGTTTTACCGCTACTAAATGTGACTCCTTAGGACATGATTGAAAACGAGCACAAAGACAAACGGAAAACATGATATCCGGCCTACTAGCCGTCAAATACAATAAACTACCTATCATGCTACGATAAACTTTAATGTCTACACTTTTACCTTGTTCATCCTTATCAAGCTTGGTAGTTGTTGCCATGGGAGTTTTGCTCACTTTAGATTCTTCAAGCCGAACCTTTTGATGAGTTCCTTTGTGTACTTGGCTTGATTGATGAAGATCCCATCCGTCCTTTGCTTGATTTGGAGTCCAAGGAAATAGTTGAGCTCCCCCATCATAGACATTTCAAATTCATCCTTCATGCATGATTCAAAAGCTTGGCAAAGAGATTCATTAGTAGAACCAAAAATAATGTCATCAACATAAATTTGCACAATAAGAATATCTTTTTCTACATGTTTTGTGAACAAAGTTGTGTCAATTTTACCTTTCTTAAAACCATTTGAAATCAAAAATGAAGAAAGTCTTTCATACCAAGCCCTAGGGGCTTGTTTTAAACCATAAAGAGCTTTATCTAATTTAAATATAAAATTCGGATGTGTAGGATCAACAAACCCGGGGGGTTGTTCAACATACACCTCCTCTTCAATAAAACCATTTAGAAAAGCACTTTTAACATCCATTTGAAACAATTTAAAATCTTTATATGAGGCAAATGCTAGTGTCATCCGTATGGCTTCAAGCCGTGCTACGGGTGCAAAGGTTTCTTCAAAATCGATTCCTTCGATTTGAGTGTAACCTTGGGCAACTAACCTAGCTTTATTCCTAATAACGTTACCCGATTCATCCAACTTGTTCTTAAAGATCCACTTAGTACCAATTGTTGGTCTATCGTGGGGCCTTGGAACAAGGTGCCAAACTTGGTTGCGCTCAAATTGATTGAGTTCCTCTTGCATGGCTAGCAACCAATATGAATCGGCCTCGGCATCGAGGACGTTCTTGGGTTCAACATGAGAAATAAATGCATAATGTCCACAATAATCATGAAGTTTAGAGCGAGTGGTTACCCCTTTTGATACTTCACCTATGACGAGGTCCTTGGGATGATGAGGATTGTATCTCCAACCCTTTGAAAGTTGTTGAGTAGGCTCCACTTCATTTGTTTGATTTTCATTTCCTTGAGCCTCTTCTACTTTAGCTTCACTTCCTTCATCATCCTTTGGCTTGTCTCCCATAGTAGTAGTATCCTCCAAGGTCACTTTCTCCAAGCCTTCATCCAAAGCATCTATTTCTACAACATTCTTAACAAACAAGTTAGATTCTTCAAACTTAACATGTATAGATTCCTCAATAGTCAAAGATGATTTATTGAAGATTCTATAAGCCTTACTTGTATTAGAATACCCAACAAAAATTGCCTCATAAGCTTTAGCATCAAATTTTCCTAAATTATCTTTTGTATTTAAAACAAAACATTTACATCCAAAAATCTTGAAATATGAAACATTTGGTTTTCTAGAAAAGTACATTTCAAAAGAAGTCTTTGAAGTATTTTTACACAAGAAAACACGATTTGATATATAGCATGATGTATTTACGGCCTCAGCCCACAAATAATGTGGTAGACCATATTCATTTAGCATTGTCCTAGCCATCTCTTGTAAAGTTCGATTTTTCCGTTCAACTACTCCATTTTGTTGTGGAGTTCTAGGACAAGAAAGTTCATACTTAATTCCATGTTCTTCACAAAAAGTGGTAAAGGGTAGGTTAATGAACTCACCTCCTCTATCACTTCTTATTCTTAAAATTGAAGACTCCTTTTCTTTTTCAGCTCTTTTCTTAAAAGTTCGAAAATATGCGAATGCTTGATTTTTGTGTTCAAGAAAGAAAACCCAAGTAAACCGTGAAAAATCATCAACCAAAACAAATGCAAATCTATTCCCACTTAGACTTTTAGTTTGTGTAGGGCCAAATAGATCCATATGGATTAACTCCAAAGGACGTGATGTCATGATATCCTTAATTGACTTGAAAGAAGACTTAGTTTGTTTCCCAAATTGACATGCGTCACAAACTCGGTCCTTTTCAAAACTCAAACAAGGAATACCTTTCACCATTTCCTTTGTGTTTAACCTAGATATGTGGTCAAAGAAATATGGCCTAATCTTCTATGCCACAACCAAGAGTCATCATCGAGGGCTTTTAAACAAGTAATATTACAAGACATATTAGACATATCTATCATATAAACATTACTTTCACGAAAACCGGAAAACACACAAGTATTAGAAATTCTATCAATTACTTTACAAGCTATATGATCAAAAACAACATCAAAACCTTTATCACAAAGTTGACTAACACTCAAGAGGTTATGCTTGAGTCCATCAACTAAAACTACATTTTCAATTAAAGGGGATGTGCCGAGTTTTACATTACCAATACCGATGATTTTACCCTTGGCATCATCTCCGAAGGTGACGGTGCCACCTTCATGGTATCTTGATAGGATTGTAAAGTTGTTGATGTCCCAAGTCATGTGCCTTGAGCAACCACTATCAAGATACCACAATCCTCTACGTCTTTGGGCTTTGGAAGGTACCTATATCATTTAACAAAATTGTTGACTTTGGTACCCAAATTTTCTTGGGTCCTTGAAAGTTAGTGTTGCGAACCCAAACATTATGATAAGATGCACTTAGTCTATCATAGCAAAAATTGGTTAAGTGTCCTTTCCGCCCACAATGTGAACATGAGAACACTCTTCCATACATGAATGCATAATGTGTGTGTGAAGTGTGAGCATGCTTAGGGGGTTTGCCATGATGTAAAGGTTGTGTGGTATGAACATGAGCATGAGCATGGTGAACATTTTTCTTAGGGGCTTGTTTCTTAGGAAACATGGCCTCTATTTTCTTCTTATCAAACTCACAATTTTTTAAAACAATTCCTAATGAGTCTATTCTTTCCTTAAGCATGGTAATCTCATTAGAATCAATTTGTGAAGACTTGCCTTTACAAGAAATCTTATACATGTCAAAATCTTTTTGAGTGGAAATAAGAGTGGAAAGTAATTCATCCTTTTCTTTAGAAAGAGTAAAAACTTGATGATTAAGAGATTCATTTTCCTTTTTCATTTTTAAATACTTTTTCTTAAGAAAATCATAGTTATGTGATAATTATACAAAAGCTTCTCCTAATTCATTCATGGAAAGTTCATCATTAGGAGAAGTGGAAGGGGTTACCTTGCTTGTGCTTTCATTGGCCATGAAGCACATGTTTGCGGTATCAATCTCCTCCTCGGATTCGCTCTCGGAATCCCATGTAGCTTTCATTGCCTTCTTCTTGTGAGGCTTCTTTGAGGTGGAGGGCTTCACTTTATCCGGACACTCCGCCACTATGTGTCCCGGCCTTTGACAATTGAAGCAAATAATCTTCCTTTCTTCTTTACCTCCTTGCCATCTCCTTCTTCCTTGAAATTTAGCCTTATTGTACATCCTCCGGACGTTTTTCACAAGAAGTGAGAGCTCTTCGTCATCATCTTCTTCTCCATCATCTTTGTCGGAGTGTGTGGATTGACTTTTGAAGGCTATAGTCTTCTTCTTGGAAGGAGCCATGTCCTCCCTCACTTTCCTCTCCATCTCATGGGTTTTGAGGTTCCCAATGAGACCAATTAGCTCCATCTCCTCCTTATCATTGAGTTCCTTCAAGGTTGTTGCTTTAGTTTCCCATGAAGGAGGAAGAGTCCGGATGATCTTTCTTACTCTTTGATCGTTGTCGATAGCATCACCTAGAGAAGAAAGTCCATTAGTGATCTTTGTAAATCTTGTAACCATATCATCTATGGTTTCATTTTCTTGCATGCAAAAATTCTCATATTGGGACCGAAGAAGGTCAATCTTAGCCCTCTTCACTTGTGAGGTCCCTTCATGTGTAACTAGCAAATGTGTCCAAATTTCATATGCGGACTTGCAATGAATAACTCTAGCTATGTCATCATCATTAAGGGCTTGAAGTAGTGCATAGTGAGCCCTAGCATTGGCATCAAATTCTTTGGTCTCTATTTCGGACCAAGTGGATTCATCACCGGGGGGTGCACTAAAGGGTTTGGTCACGGCCTTTGCAACTCGACTACCTAGAGATTGCAAGAAAACGGTCATCTTAACCTTCCATATGGGAAAGTTAAGTCCATCAAACTTAGGGGGTGTCTTAATACCATCGGCCATCTTTACTAAGTGAGAATGAATGAAATGATTAGCAATATTAGGATCTTTCTAGGGTTGTTAAGCCAAGAGCCTAGTAACCAAGCTCTGATACCAATTAAAAAACACCTAGAGGGGGGGGGGGGTGAATAGGTGTTATTGCTAATCTAACAAACTTTTTAAAACTAAGTATGATGAATGATGCAACGATCTCTCAAAACAAGACTAAGAGTCGAATACCCCGTGAGAGGTTCTGAACTCCTTCCTCCCAATTCCCCTTGAATGGGTTAGAGGTGCGCAATGCAACCTTGTTGTATGAGAATTGATCGAACAAAGCAAAGTATGATGGATGAATAGTGAGATGCACACAATATATCACAAGTATCACAAGCTTGAAATAATAGCACAAAGGAAGAAACAAGATCACAAGCAAGTAATTGAAAGCAATATAGAGCAATAGAAATTTAAAGAAATAATGGACACAAGGCAATCGCAAACACAAGATGTTTGTTTCGAGGTTCGAGCCACCGCTCTACTCCCCGCCTTCACCTCCGTGAAGGGTTTCCACTATCCACCGAGGACGATTACAACGGTCTACCGAAGACCCGAGCACCGAGCTCCACCAAGTACAATAACCTCTACCGAAGAGGTGTCTCCACAAGAACAAGAAGAGGAACAAGAACAAGAATGATCACAACAAGATCACCAAACTCTTTTACAACACTCTCACTCTTTTTTACAACTTCACTATAGAATGAGTTAGGGATTTTTGGCTCTATGAAGTGTAGTGAGAAAAAAAAACTCAGTTGTAGAGATGATTTTGCAAGGGAACACAACTGAAAAATAGCTCAAGAAAAAATTGAAAATGGAGAGCTTAAACACTTTTCTTTTCTCTTTTGAAAACTTTAAAAACTTGAGGATTTTTCTTGATGTTTAGTAAGAGAGTCATCTCCTCTATTTATAGGGAGAAAAATAGGTTTAAAATAATTTATTTAGAGCTTATTTGCTCTGAAAAAGAACTGAAAAAACCCTGTAAAAGTCTGCCAAAAAACAGATCAAAAAACAGATTCAGAATTGCACAAAAGAGGAAAGAGCCGTTGGGCAGCAGCAGGCTTGGCGGTCGACCGGGCCGGTCGACCACCAGCTCAGCTGGTCAAAGAGCCGTTGGCTCGGGTCTTCTGGCGGTCGACCGGCCGGTCGACCCAGAAGACCCGAGAACAAACCTGCTCTCAGTCTTCCTCTAGCGGTCGACCGGACGGTCGACCCAGAAAACCGAGAGCACTCCTGCTCTCAGACGGTCGACTGCCCGGTCGACCGTAGGACGTGCACAGACGTGCACGCCCAGGCACAGTGGCCGGTCGACCGGGCCGGTCGGCCGGTCAGCCTGAAACAAGAAAAACAGGGTATTTTTGACTTGAAAAATTTTGCAAAATAATTTTTGACTTTAAGGAAACTTAAGTAATATGCTAGTAGGGGTATATAAACAAGATCTAAACATGGTATTTATTTTTGTAAAATATAGAGTCATGCAAGTATATTTTTAAGGCATGAAACCTAATTTAAAACATGAAAACTTAAATACAAAACACACATTTTAACAAAACCAAATTTTGTGTGTGTGTGTATCCTAGAGCCAATATCCAACACTCAAACTTTAACATTCTAACTCTTACATTGGTTCTAAAGACTTCAAGTTCTTCAAGAAGGGCTTTTCACCATATGATCTTCAACACTTGAGTCTTGAGCCCACTTTGAGTTGTCTTGAGTCCAAAACACTTTCTTTTAGGGTGTAAACCTTTTAGTAGAGTTAGAACCCTGAAACACACTTAAACAATAAGCAATATTAGTACAAATAACTAATATGTTTTGTAATCATCAAAACACACTAAACATGGGTGATTGTAACCTTG
Organism: Agave tequilana; assembly: GCA_038442645.1. Lineage (NCBI taxonomy): Eukaryota > Viridiplantae > Streptophyta > Magnoliopsida > Asparagales > Asparagaceae > Agave > Agave tequilana. The sequence goes on from JAVJIF010008751.1 coordinate 23,427, forward strand.
GGCCAACAAATAGGTTATAAAACTAAGTTTGTATAAATAGTTGAAGTATAGATGTATATAGAACAAATTTAATATACATTAAACCATCTAAACTTGTTGATTCTATCTATTCATGAAAACCAAAATCGGTTAAACCAAAACCGAAAACCAAAACATGAAACGTGTGTGTGTTGTGAACTTGAGCATATCACACCATCTAACTTTACAATGGATCTAAACAACTATAAACTAGACACTTTACCGAAGTCTTCTTGTAGAACTTCGTCTCCAAGTCGACTCGATCCAAACGTGATCCACCGAGTTTGACTCCAACGAGTGCTAGATATGACTTTGACGCTCGGGCTCTTGAATCACCATGTGAAAGAGCATTAGTTGGAGCTTTCACATACTAATATCTTGATAAAATATCTGAAACTAAACATCACAAGATTATTAGTAAACTATAACTACATGAGTTAATCATCATCAAAACTAGAGTGGAAGGCCTCTGGGCTAACAATCTCCCCCGTTTTGATGATGACAAAACTCATGGAGGTATATATGTATGGATTAAAGTTAAGCTTCAAAGAAGCTACCCTTAACTCATGCATAACAATAAAAAATAAGATGTTCAATGAAGCACATGATACTAAACAAATGTATGCATCAACTAGGAGAGAGAAACATGCATAAATCAAACATATGTTTCAAAAACCTTCTCCCCCTTTTTGTTTAAACTCTCAAAATCATTTTTCTCGTATATTATTGTTTATTGTAAGATGCATAAACTCAATATCAATATGAAACTTACAAATAAAACAATAAACATGCATATAAACTCAAATACTTCTCCCCCTTTTGTCAATCATCAACAAAGGGGTCAAAGAAAACAATAAAACAATCCCCTTTTTGTCTTAAACAAAACAAAAAAATATCAATAAGGGGTGAAATTAAAAACAAAACATTATGATACCAATTGAAAAAATATATCAATTGAGTGCATCATGATATCAATTTAAAACAAAACATACCAATTTAAGGTACATAAAACAAATGTTTTAATATAAATTTAAATACCAATTTATACCAATTGTAAGTAAATACCAATTAAATACCAATTGTAAGTAAATAAATCATTTTTAACATAAAGTGTGGGAGTAAAATAACAAAACCAATTGAAAGGTGAAATATGAATTTTCTCCCCCTTTATGAAATACCAAATAAAATGATGCATAAGCTTGTATATGATACCAATTGAAACATAATCAATTGCAATATAATAGTCATTTAAGAAATCAAGCTTAGCATAACTAAAATTTGTGCTCAAAAGATATAGAGATATAGTAAGCACAAATAAAGTATATATATGTATGAAAAATTAAATACTAATCGAAATTGATACTATTTGAAATGTAAGGATACATATATGAGTATACAAAAAGAATGTCAATAGTGATACCAATTGAAAAAAATATCCAATGATACCAATTGAAAACACAATAATCAAGTGTATAACTCATATTACCTACCACCCATTTCATGCACATGTTTAAAAGGATTTTAAATAAGAAGCATACAAGGCATGGTCGCCCAACCAACCACCCTTAAATGGAAGGAGTTTTCAAAAATAGCTTTGAAAATAGTTTAGCATAATTGAAAACTCTTTTAAAATGAAGAATACGAACTAGTTATAAGAAAAATTTGTAAACAAGTACGAAATCCTTCAAGTAAGGAATAAAACAAAAATATATTTCATGAAAAACATGTAAATCACATGATCACCAAACACTCAAAAACTATTATAGCACAAATTATACTTATGAAAATAAAATCATGAGAAAACATTAAGTGAAGTGAGTGTATAAGAGTTATGTGAAGAACATAATCATGAAAACAAACAATTAAGCTCAATTATGAAAATCATCAAAACTAGAATTCTTCAAGGTATATGTATGTCATGTACAAACTAAAGTATACATATATATCTAAACATAACGAGTCCACAAAAGTATATTCATAAAGGCAAGTGACTCAAGGATGTATATGTATAACTAATAGTTTAGACAAAATAGACATATACATGAAGCTAAACATATAAACATGAAAAACATGTACAAAATGGGAATACAAGTCAAATGTATGAATCATCAAAACTAGGCTATACTAGTACATCTAATGAGTACAAATGAGCGTTCAAGCACAAATATATAATAGTCTATTTGTGGCTCACTAGTTGTACGAGTATATACCTAAGTTTTAATGAAAACTAACATCTAAACATGTAATCAAAACATGAAGCATAGAAATCAAAACAAAAACTCATATGATTATTATGTAAATGAACATGCATTAGATCTATGATATACATATTAGTTAAGCAAATGTGAGAACACAAAATGAGGGTCCATATAAACATGGGTGTCTCAAATACTAATCATGTATATTACAAGTCTAATAATCATGAACATACTAATCATGAAACATCAAAACATGCTAAAAATGAATAATATGAAAGCATGTAAACATAAATGAGGAGTAAAAGATCGTTACCAAAACTATAAGGGCAACTCTCCATGTTTCCAAAACACGGTGGTCCTCCCACCAAGCTTCCCTTGAAAGTGATGCATCCAAATAGTTCCCTTTAAGCTCGGAACGCATCACCTTAAGGCACCATCGCTCTCACATCAAGCGAGAGCCCACACCTACATCAAATACAATAGGGGTGGTCTTTGGTACCCATACTCTTTTGGGTCTATGGGGGTTAGCTCCTTTCCTAACCCAAACAAATTTAGTTGCTAAATTTACATCATGTACTTATCATAGCAAAATTTAGTAAGGTGTCCCTTACGTCCACTATGTGTACAAGTGTACACATGAGCATACAATGTGTGATGTGTATGAACGTGCGAAGCATGTGTATGCCGTGGTATTTGTGCATGCATAGGAGGAACTTATTTCTTTCAAAACATAGATTCCAATCGTGAGTGTTTCAAAGCACAATGGCTCAAAGTGGAGCCCAAACAATCTACATTCTTCTTTAACAAATTTATATCATTTTCAATTATAGAAGAAGAGGGGCATGCAATAGGTGAGCTAGAATGTGAAGCTACACTAGCATGGCAAATATGAGAATCAATATCAATTTTCAAATTTTTATTTTCCTTTAGGCAAACTTCTAAATCTTTTGAAATCAAATCAATTTTGTTTTTCAAAGAATTATTTTCTTTTACAACAAAATCAAGTTTTGAAGATATGACTTTATTTTTCTTCAAAACTTCATTACAATCATTTCTATTTTTTAAAATCTCATTTTCCTTTAGGGTAAGGTCTAGTTGAGATTTAAGTGAGTCACGTTCACTTGAAATCTCTTCCTTCTCTTGCAAAATCAAATCAAGTCTTGAATACAAATCCTTATTTTCTTTGTTAAGTCCTAGACTTTTCTTTTTCAAAAGATTATATTTTTCTAACAATTTTTCACAAACAATTGAAAGTTCTTCATTCAAAGCATTTGGATCAACATAGTCATTACATGAAGAACTAGCATCATCACTATCTAATTGATTTTCCGAGTATACCTCAAGGGAGTCATTCCCTTGGACCATGTAGTATTGTTGCTCGAATTCTCCACTAGATTCATCCTCCACAATGTTGGGCGTTTGTAGTTCGGAGGAGGTCAACGTGTTCCACACTGTAAAGGCGGAATCATAGTTAGAAACTAACATAAGATAATCTTTGTTAAGTGTGCTTCTAAGTGCCTCAAGGGCTTGTGCATTGACCTCTATATGCTTGCTATTACCAAGATAGGATTTCTTGGTAGCGGTAAGGAAAACATGCAAGCCTAGGGTTTTTAAATACATGGACATCCTAAATTTTCACATGTCAATGTTGGAGACATCAAACATGGGAGGTGACAAACAATCCATGAGTGTGTTTAAACAATATAAGTGTGCAAATGTAAATGATAGATTATCAAACCAAGATCACACTCCTAGGTGGTTAAACCTAATATCAGGAGCGTAGGCTCTGATACCAATTGTAAGTACATCTAGAGGGGGATGAATAGGTGTACGGCTAGTCTAATGAACAAAATGCGAAAATTAAAAACTTAATAGGCAACACACTTAATGTAACCAACGAGTGTAGCTGAATTCCCGGTGAAGGGCTCTGGACTAACTCCTCTTGATTCCTCTGTATAAGAGTTGAGGTGCTATATGAAGCTCTCATGGTTAAACACAAGTAAGGCACACACAAATAAGCCAAGCATATAATATATGAATGAGCAATATAAAATGATGCAAGGCACAAAGTAAAAGAGAGAGAGTTAGAGAAAGTGGATCAATCGCTAGCACACAGATATGTTTCGAGGTTCGAGCACACAGCTCTACATCCCCGCCCTCACACAGAAGGATTTTCACTAACTTGTCTACACAGGACTCCCAGACAGGGAACCTCCACTGAGGATTTGGGGTAAATACAATCGGGAGTACACAACTCCTCTCTCAACCAAATACAACCTCTCACTAGAGGCAATGCACAATCCACAACAAACACCTCTACACTTAGAGGGTTAGGCACTTAGCCAACAAACACTAACCACCTCTCACTAGAGGGAGCCAACCACCACTCCAAAATCAACCTCTACACAAGAGGGATATCACAAGTTAGGAGGGTTTACAACTAGGTGGTCTATCTTAACCACAAACAACTTCTTTTCCCACGAAACAAAAGGTCCTAATAGATAGGAAAGAATGATATGGCTCAAGTGTGAGAAATCAAGATGTTGGAAAACAAATCACAAGGAATAATACTTGGGAAAATAACTTAGTATTTGATAGAAATGAAGAACAAAGCAAATATCCCAAATCTATATTTTTCTTTGATTTTTCCAACTCTTGAAAACAAATAAAGAGTGATATTTAAAAACCAATAAACTCTTTTGAAAACTTGCTTTTAAAAGACTAGAGAATAGGACAAATTTTGCTCTTGGAAATCTTTTTCAAAACCCACTTCAAATGGGGTATAAATAGCCCCACTTGGAATCTGCCCGTTGGCAGAGAAAAAGGCCCAGTTTGGCCTTCCGGTCGATCGGCCAACGGTCAAAAAAACGACCTTTGAGCCCAGCGGTCGACCGCCCGGTCGACCGTGCCAGATTCAGAGAGCAACGGCTCTCTGGCCGGTCGAACGCTCGGTCGACCGAGTCTGGAAACAGAGAGCAGTGCTCTCTGCCCGGTCGATCGCCCGGTCGACCGGAGGCTTTTCAGAGAGCAAAGCTCTCTGGCGGTTGACCGTCTCGGTCGACCGGCCTCCCCAGCTTGGCTGCGTGCACATTCTGTGCACGTCGGTCGACCGGTCTGGTCGACCGCCCACTGCTACTACGGTCGACCGGCCCGGTCGACCGGCAGTCAGCCAGACTGACATATCTGGGACAGAAAAACTTAGATTTTTAATTAAAATAAAATCTCATAATACCTCTAAAATTTCACAAAAATAGTTTCTATATAATACTATGATATACAAACATGTTTGAGTAAAATCAAACCATGTTACAAACATTTTGAACTATTTTTGTAACTTAGAAATTTTGCCGAAAACCAAAACTCGTATTTTCCAAAACATAGATTTTGAAATGGAAAATCGTTTTGTCCAAAACTCATCCAAATACAAAAACATGATATTGAAACAACTTTTTAGGCATATAGTATATGGATATAATCCAATATACATATAAAGATATATCAATATTACATATAAAGATATATCAATATTTTTGACAATAAATCCGAAAATAAGTTTTGTTAAAATACAAAACCTAAATACATGAATAGGTTATCAAACTAAGTTTGTATAAATAGTTGAAGTATAGATGTATATAGAACAAATCTAATATACATTAAATCATGTAAACTTGTTGATTCTATCTATTCATGAAAATCAAGATCGGTTAAACCAAAAACTGAAAACCAAAACATGAAACGTGTGTGTGTTGTGAACTTGAGCATATCACACTATCTAACTTTACAATGTATCTAAACAACTATAAACTAGACACTGTACCGAAGTCTTCTTGTAGAGCTTCGTCTCCAAGTCGACTCGATCCAAACGTGATCCACCGAGCTTGACTCCAATTAGTGCTAGATATGACTTTGACGCTCGGGCTCTTGAATCACAATGTGAAAGAGCATTAGTTGGAGCTTTCACATACTAATATCTTGGTATAATATCTGAAACTAAACATCACAAGATTATTAGTAAACTATAACTACATGAGTTAATCATCATCAAAACTAGAGTGGAAGGCCTCTGGGCCAACAGTTACCACATGATATTCAACGTCGAAGAATGACTTCTTCTTGCGGGAGCGGCACCTCTTGGCTGTGTTAGAGGGTGGGCCGCAGACAATCGATTGAAGACCAATGGTTTGCTCGTATGAGAGATACAATAGCACTCGAAGAGTACTGCCATGATGAGCCGCTCACAGCAGCATTGAGGAGTGATTTGATGAACACTACACTTCCAAGTCAGGTAGTCTCTCAAATCCGTTGCAGGGGTATTTGAAGAACTAGACTCGAACCCATATGGGTGAGGGCTTCTTGTTTGAACACACATATTGTATATTTGTTATTACATTCCTATATCCATTCTGTAATAAATTCTGCAATTAAACTGTCTTAATACCTAATTTAAAATTACACCTAGAAGGGGGTGAATTGGTATATAGCTAATCAAATGAAAATTCTAGACAATTTAATATGAAATAATGCAACTGATCACTCAAAACAAGACTTGAAGCCGGATTTCCCGTGAAGGGCTCTAAACTTCTCCTCGTGATTCCTTTAGATAAGAGTTAATGTGCTCAATTGCTATCTTGTTGAGCTGAGATTGATCGACAAGAATAAATGAATGATAAACAAGTAAATAGAGACAATAAAGCAATCACAAATAAAATAATTTGTTCCGAGGTTCAAGCTACCGCTCTACGTCTCCGCCTTCACCACTGTGAAGTATTTCACTATCTACTATTGGATGCTCCACAAAGGGACCTTACAATAAGAAATTACAACGATTCGGAGTACACAATTCTCCAACTCAATCCTTTACACCAGAGGTAGCACAAAGTCAATTGAGATAACAAGCTCTGGGTGATCAAGAGATTACAAACACTCTCTTTGTAACTCTCTTACAAAAATCCTATAGAGTAAAATATAAACTTGAAGCTAATGATGTAAGTGAGAGTGAAAATCTGAAAAGAGAGATTTTAAGAGCAGAAAAACTCAATTAAAACTTTGAAAATAAGAGCACAAAAGAAAACTTGAAACTTTTTCTCTTCGGAAGCAAAAACTAGATTTTTAATAGAATTTATTGTTATGAACTATTCAATCTCAATGACCCTTTATATAGGTTTTAGAAAAACACTTTTAGAATAGTTTTACCAGGTTTAAAAAAGGAAGAAATTGACCCTAAAAATTCAACTTTTCATGTTTAAAAGAAACATGTTTAAAAACAGGTTTAAAAGAACTGGCCATTACTGTCAATCTGGTAGTCTGTCGGTCGATCGGCTGGTCGACCGGCCATTCAAAAAAATTTGACCGTTGGCTCTCGGTCGATTGTGTTTAACCTAGACCAAACTAGTTAAAGTCAGTCGACCCCAATAAAGGACCGGTCGACCCGGTCGGTCAACCGGGAATGTGCACAACATGCTCATCCCAATTGCCAGAGGTTCGGTCGATCGTGCGGTCGACCGTTCTGGCCTGTAATAGGCACGGTCGACCGACCTACGCCAAAAACTGGGTCAAGGTAATTTTTGAAGATAAAGAAAATTTTCAAATAATTTTTATTTGAATTTTAGAAGAAAGTAGACATGTATAGCCATGAGATACAAGTTCTAAACTGAAATAGAAATTTTTAAGAAAATGTGAAACAAGTATCAAAATCAAACATGTCAAAACTATACTTTTGAAAAAGTACACTTTTGTGTGTGTATATCTTTGAGCCTCAAATCTATATTCTACTCTTTAACAAACTAGTTTCTTTCAAGCTTCTAATCGACTACAAGAATCTTCAAGCGGGATTCTCCGATAGTGACGTTTGAGCGACGTTGAGTGCTTTGAGTTATGATCCCATTCTTGAGTACCCTTGAGCTATCAACACCTTCCTTTAGAGGAAGAAACCTGTTAGATCTTCTTGAATTCTATTAGATATTTTTGAACCTTGAAATACATTCTTAAACTTGATTAGTACCAAATAACTTCATATGCTTTGTTATCATCAAAACATAAAACCGGAGATTGTAACCTTTGGGCCAGCAATCTCCTCATTTTTTATGATGACAAAACATATGAGCTATTTAAAAGAAAAATTTAGAAAAGAGCTTTGTAAAAACTCTCCCTCAAGTTATGTTAGTTATCAATTACAAGATATAAACAAGTTACATGAAAAAGGCATTGTATAAGAGCATGATCAAACAAATACCAATAAATACTCATAAATACTTCTCCTTCTTTTGTTATGCATCAAAAAGGGTAAGCAAAAAACAACCAAAAATTAAAACATATGTAGATTTTATCAGAAAAAAACTCATGAATCAACAATACAAACATTTAGTTCTCCACAAATGAAAGAGAATCTGTTAAAATCAAGTGATCTAGTAAAAATATCTGCTAGTTGAAAATCAGTTGAGACATAATCAATTTCAATATCACCTTTATCATAGTGATCTCTAAGAAAGTGATATCGAATTTCTATGTACTTTGTCTTAATATATTGATTTGCATTTTTAGTCATATGAATAGTATTAGAATTATAACAAAATAACTTAATATGACCATAATGCAAAACATAGTCAAGGAGAGTATGTTTCATCCAAAGGACTTGTGCACAACAAGCTCCGGCCGCAACATATTCCGCCTCGGCAGCTGAGCGAGCTGTAGAATTTTATTTCTTAGAAGACCATGAAATAAGACAATTTCCTAGAAACTGATAAGTTCCACTTGTACTCTTCCTATCCACTCTACAACCGGCATAGTCAGCATCCGAAAAACTCGTCATGGAAAATTGTCCGATCTTTGGATACCACAAGCCCATTCCAATAGTGCCCTTAAGATATCTAATAATGCGTTTTACCGCAATCAAGTGGGACTCTTTAGGACAAGATTGGAATCTAGCATCTAAACATAGACTAAATATGATATCTAGCCTACTAGCTGTTAAATAAAGTAAACTACCAATCATGTTTCTATAAAGTTTAATATCTACATTTATACCTTATTCATCCTTGTCAAGTTTTATTCTGGTAGTCATGGGAGTTTTGCTCGTCTTCGCCCCTTTAAGTCTAAATTTCTTGATGAGTTCCCTTGCGTACTTGGCTTGATTTATAAAAATTCCATCACTCATTTGTTTGATTTGGAGTCCAAGGAAGTAGTTTAGCTCGTCCATCATAGACATCTCATACTCATTCTTCATGTACGATTTAAAATCTTTGCAAAACTTTTCATTAGTAGATCCAAATATAATATCATCAACATAAATTTGAACAATAAGAATATCACTATCTACATGTTTTGTAAACAAATTGGAATCTATTTTACCTTTTACAAAATCATTTGAAATAAGAAATGTTGAAAGTCTTTCATACCAAGCTCTAGGAGCTTGTTTTAAATCATAGAAAGCCTTGTCTAATTTGAAAATAAAATCCGGATGTGTAAGATCAACAAACCCGGGGGGTTGTTCAACATACACTTCCTCTTTATTAAACCATTTAAAAATACTCTTTTGATATCCATTTGAAAAAATTTGAAATCTTTAAAAGAAGCAAAAGCGAATGTAATCCGTATGGCTTCAAGCCGTACTACGAGTGCAAAGGTTTTCTCAAAATTGATACATTCGATTTGGGTGTAACCTTGGGCCATTAACCTAGCTTTATTCCTAACAAAATTACCCGATTCATCAAACTTATTCCTAAAAATCTATTCAGTACCAATTGTTGGTCTTCATGGGGTCTAGGAACAAGGTGTCAAACTTGGTTGTGCTCAAATTGACTGAGCTCATTTTGCATTGCAAGCAACCAATATGAGTCGTCCTTGGCTTCGAGGATGTTCTTTAGTTCAATATGAGAAATAAAAGCAAAATGACCACAAAAATCATGGATTTTGGAGCGAGTAGTTGCCTCCTTTGATACATCACCTATGATGAGTTCTTTGGGAAGACTTGTAGTGAATTTTCAATATTTTAGAAGTGGTAGTGTTGGTAGGGTTGAGCAGAGTTCAGTTATAACCGAAATAACTATCAAAAATTGAAACCCGAACCCAAACCGAACCGAACCGCTCTAATTCGGTCGGGTTTCGATTTTCTGTTCCAAAAACTGAACCTGATCGAACTGAACCAAATTTCTCACCCTATATATCACCCTACTCAAATTCAATTTAATGAATCATATAGTTCATAATAAAAACTGGTGGAAACTTATCTCATTATTTTTAGCAATACCATTTTTTTATGTTTGAATATGTGAAAGCTATGTTAAGTATACCATCACAATTGAGAATAATATTTATATAATATAATTTTTTTTTCAATTCTTATTATTAAAAGTTAGTAATAATTATATGAGCTTTGATATAAGAGCTCAAATACAGTGTAAAAATTTTAGAATATGAAATTTTCAATTCACATTAAGGTTAGGGTCTTTTTCTTATTTCTAATTTGGGTAATGGATATTTGAGATTAGAATATTAAAGGATGATAATATAACGGTGATTAAAAATACAAGAAATGATGGCAATATATTAGCCTAACTGAAAAATCGATTCGGTTACTAAGTCTAATCTGTTCGGTTCGATTTTACAAAAATTAGAAAAAATCGAACCGAACCGACTGATGCTCACCCCTAAGTGTTGGTGTCACTTCAACCTTTTGAACTTCACCTTATTTATCAAGCTTTGGCTTATCTTCTTGGATAGGTGAGTCATTCAAAGTTACTTTCTCCATGCCTTCACCTAAAAAATTAATCTCTACAACATTCTTAACAAAAATATTAGATTCTTCAAATTTAATATGCATACTTTTTCAATTGTCAAAGTAGATTTATTAAAGATTCTATAAGCCTTACTAGTGTTAGAATAACCAACAAAAATAGTTTTAGCATCAAATTTACCTAAGTTATCTTGGTATTTAAAAACAAAATATTTGCATCCAAAAGTTTAAAGTAAGAAATATTAGGCTTTCTCAAATAGTAAATTTCAAAAGAAGTTTGAAAGTATTTTTACAAAATTAAATTCGATTTGATATGTAACATGAAGTGTTTACGGCCTCGGCTAATAATATTGAGGAAGTCCATATTCACTAATCATTATCCTAGCCATTTCTTGAAGAGTACAATTTTCGTTTCAACTACTCCATTTTGTTGTGGAGTTCTAGGACAAGATAATTCATGTCTAATTTCATTTTCTTCACAATAAGTGATAAAAAATGGTTAATGAATTCACCACCTCTATCACTTCTTATGCGCAAAATTGAAAAAATCTTTTTCTTTTGCAACCTTTTTTTTCTAAAAAATATTAAAATGCAAAAAAACTTGATCTTTATGTTCCAAAAAAAAAACCATGTAAAATGAGAAAATCGTCAACCAATACAAAATCAAAATGGTTTCCATTTAAACTCTTGGTCTTAGTAGGACCAAACAAATTCATGTGGATTAACTCTAATGGTCTATATGTCATGTTATCCTTGATTGATTTGAAGGAGGACTTGGTTTGTTTTTCAAGTTGGCACGCATCACAAATGCGGTTCTTTTCAAATTCAAGTAAGGAATACCCTTTACCGATTTCTTAGAGTTAATTTAGATAGATGATCAAAAGATATATGGCCTAATCTTCTATGTCATAATTAAGAATCCTCAATGAAAGCATTTAAACATGTAGCATTACAATCTAAATTTAGCATATCAATAATATATACATTATTTTCTCAAAATCTGAAAAGAATGTAAGTATCGGTTTTACCATCTAAAACATTGCTAGAAAAATTATCAAAAATAACTTTAAAAGCTCGATCACAAAGTTGACTAATACTCAAGAGGTTATGCTTGAGACCATCAACTAAACCAACATTTTCAATCAATGAAAATGAACCAACTTTAATGTTACCTACACCGATAATGTTACCCTTTGAGTCATCTCCGAAGGTGACGGTGCCACCTTCATGATACCTTGATAGGGTTGCAAAATTATTGATGTCCCAAATCATGTGTCTTGAGCAACCGCTATCAGGATATCACCGCTCCCTACGCCTTGGAGCTTTGGTGTGTACCTACATCAAATAATGAAGTTATTAATTTTGATACTCATATTTTCTTGGGTCCTATGACGTTAGTACTTCGAACCCAAATTTGATTATTAGAAGCATTTATATGATTGAAACAAAATTTAGCTAAGTGACCATTTCAGCCACAATAAGTACATGAATAAACTCTACCATACATATATGCATGATGTGTATGATGAGCATATGAGACATGAGCATGCTAAGTGTGTGATTTAAAAGTGTGAGTATGTGTAGCATGATTATGTTTCTTTAAAGAATATTTCTTAGAAAATATGGCCTCTAATTTAGCCTTATCAAACTCACATTTCTTTAAACATTTCCCAATTTGTTGATTTTAGTTTTAAAATAGTAATTTTTTTCATCAATCATGGGAAACTTTACTTTACATGAAATCTTATATGCATCAAAAAATTTTGTGTAGATAAAAGAGTGGAAGATAAATCATCTTTTTCTTTAGAAAGAATGATTATTTTATTTTGAAGAACTTCATTTTTCTTTTTTGTTTTTAGATATTTCTTTTTTAGAAAATCATAATTATTTGAAAGTTCTACAAATGCATCTCCTAATTCATCCATAGTTAAATCACAATCATCAAGGGATGGTTCAGAAGTTACATTAGGTGTGTTATCATTTACTATGAAGCACACGTTTACTGTGTTCACTCCTCTTCAGATTTACTTTCTGTATCCCTTGTAGTTTTAAGAGCTTTCTTCTTAAATGACTTCTTTGCCTTATTTGAGGAAGATGGCTTGTTTTTGATATCTGGATATTCGACAATGATATGTCCGGATTTTCAACAGTTGAAACAGATGATTTTCTTTTCCTCCTTTCCTTGCCATCGTCTCCTATTGTTGATTTTTGCTTTATTGTACATCCTCCTTACATTTCTTACAAGAAGGGAAAGATATTCATCATTTTTTCGTCTTCATTATCATCGGAGATGGCGGGAGTAGACTTGAAGGCAATTATCTTCTTCTTTTGTGGTGCCATTTCTTCTCTAGCCTTCCTTTCCATCTCATGGGTCTTAAGGTTGTCGATAAGACCTATGAGCTCCATCTCTTCTTTGTCATTTAACTCTTTCAATGTAGTAGCTTTGACTTCTTATGAGGGTTGAAGTGCACGAATGACCTTTCGAACTTTTTGATCATTGTCAATGGCATCACCTAAAGATGCAAGACCATTAGTTATTTTAGTAAATTTTATAACCATATCATCAATGGACTCATTTTCATGCATAGTGAGGTTTTCATATTGGGAACGCAAGAGATCAATTTTAATCCTCTTGACTTGTGATGTTTCCCTCATGAGTGACTGCTAGGTGTGACTAAATCTCGTAGGAGGATTTGCAATGAATGACCCTAACTATGTCGTCATCTTCAAGACTTGAAACAATTCATAGTGTGCCTTTACATTGGCATCAAATTCCTTGGTAGCAATATCGGACCAAGTGTCCTCATCACCAGTGGGTACACTAAAGGGTTTAGTCATCGTCTTTGTAACCCAGCTTCCTAGGGATTGCAAAAATACAGTTATCTTAACCTTCCATATAGGAAAGTTAAGGTCAATAAACTTAGGAGGGGTCTTAATACCTTTGGCCATTTTCACTATAGTGGATGAGAATGAAGATGTCAATGAAATGATTAGCAAGTAGGATCTCTCTTAAGGTTATTAAGGTAAAATCTAGAGACCAAAGATTTGATACCAATTAAAATTACACCTATAGGAGGTGAATAGGTGTATAGCTAATCAAATAAAATTCTAGACAATTTAATATGAAATAATGTAACCAATCACTCAAAATAAGACTTGAAGACGGATTCTCCGTGAAGGATTCTAAACTTCTCTTCGTGATTCTTCTATATAAGAGTTGAGGTGCTCAATTGTTATCTTATTGAGATGAGTATTGATCACAAGAATAAATGAATGATAAACAAGTAAATAGATACAATAAAGCAATCACAAACAAAAAGATTTGTTCCGAGATTCGAGCCACTGTAGACTGTTCAAAAAATCACTGAGGACAAGTCATCAGAAAGTAGAGTCCAGACTCCAGACGCATGTCACTAGCACATCACCAAGACGTGAGGGTTGAAACCCGCGTCTCAACATCACTACGATGACCAAGACACAGAGCTTGAAAGTCGCGTCTCAGTATCTCCATAGTCCCAAGACGCGAGAGTCGAAACCCGCGTCTCTACTTCATCGCGATGATCAAGACGTAGAGCTTGGAACTTGCATCTCAGGCATCTATGTAATACCCAGGCGCAGAGTCCGAAGCCCGCATCTCACGTGAAGTTCAACGCAGAACTTGAAGCTTACATTTCAACCAAATGCGAAGCTCAAGCATTACCTCAACGGCTAAACGCGAGGCTCGAAGCCTGCGTTTCAACTACAGAGGAATCCTGCATCTCTGTTATAACTGCCATCATTACTGGGTCAATTATTGCCCACGTAATGAGGGAGTTAACCCCCATTATGGAGTATTTTTAGGAGACAGTTTCACCCATAAAATCCCTATAAATAGCTCAGTTTGCTATTGAAAAGGGGTCAAAAGTTTTGGTGAGAAGAATTTTGGTTGTAAACCTTAGAAAGACCAGAATCTCCAGCTGAGAAATACCAAAAGAGGGAACTCTTCTAACAACTTGCTGAGTTCAAGTTTGTTCTTGCTTAAAGTCTCTTTGAGATTTTTGTTAGGCAGAAGCTGTATTACTTCGTCCACCGTCCAAAGAGAAGATTCTCAAAAGATCGTGACATTCACCCGATCAACGAAAAACAAGATTCACTTTCCATCGCTACATCAAGAACCCAACACTAAACAAAGGGAAGATTTGGGCTTGGATATCTTCCCTCTCTTGTAATCAGAGTATTGATCAGTTGTAATTTTTCATTGATTCAAGGAAATTTTACGACTCGTATTTTCAATTGTCCCCACCAAATAAGAGATGGCGACTCTGCTGGGGACTACTTTCTCTACTGATGAGCAAGTCGAGGCGTAAGGTGACGTCACCTACATGGAAAAAACGGTCGAATCGTTTGTTATGGAGTTTGACCAGGCAAAGTACGAAGCGTTCCTCTCTTCCGGCTCCAAGAGCCCTAAGGCGCGGCAGTACCGCAAGGTCTCTCCAGGGACCCATTCTCAGATCCCTTTAGAGATTCCTTTGGACGTGACCGGTGCGAAGAGTGCCATGGCTAACCGCGTCACATGTAAGGCTTGCGTCAACATCTCTCACGAGACCCGCGCGGTTAGCATCGTTGACTTTCAGCCCGCTCACACCTGTCCTCTTCCTCAGCTCCAGGTTACCGGGGCTGAGAAATACAAAAGAGAAAACTTCTAACAACTTGCTGAGTTCAAGTTTGTTCTTAATTGAAAATAAACCGAATACATCTTTCCCATGCGTCTTTGGCACCTAATTTGCCGAGAGACACGCCGGAGACAAACTGGGAAAGATCCCACTCTATCGTGCGATGAACAGAAATATGCTGAAGATAGGACAAGGGATACATCCTCTCGCTTCTACCCAACAAAATCACTTTTTACGAGCTCCTGAGGCTATCAAAGTCAACAAGAGAATCTCTGAGAGAAGCTCTAACCGATGCTGAGGTTTTTATGGCCCAGATCCCGGTTGGACCACAGGAGGAAAATAAAGAAGACTGCCTCCACACCTCTCAAAATACCCCCTGTATTACCTTCACTCTAGACGACTTGTAGGTCAAGGGGAAATATGATAGGCCCCTGTACTTCACAGGGTACATTGGATCATCTGAAGGGAGCCGCATTCAGGTAGATCTTGGATCCGCATTGAGCATTATGCCTCGCCGGGTCATGCAGCACTTAGGCATCCCCACCTATCGATTGAGCGCCACCCAAACTACCATCTATGGTTTCAACGCTAATGGTACGCGCCCAATGGGGAAAATTAAACTCAAATGTCAGATTGGGAACCTAAAATCTGAAATGACATGCTATGTGATCGACACTGACAGTTCATATAATCTGCTGTTCGAACGACCATAGATTCATCGTAACTCCATCGTCCCCTCCACCCTCCATCAAGTCATGAAATATATAGACGGAGGTGAAAAAGTCTGAATGTTGATTGCCAAAAGTTATCTGTTCAAGAGAATAGAGAATTATTTCACAGACTCCCTCCTGTACCAAGACTCTCTGGAGACGAACGAGAATCCACAATCAGAAGAACCAGACTTTGGTAATTAAGCTGACACTGAACCAGAGGCAGAAGAAAAATATCTTTGGGAGCTGAACCCACTTGTAACGAGTATTAATAAACTCGATGTCAATAACCTCGCCAATGATGTAAGCGAGTGGTATATTAATGAAGAGTTAGATTTGGCTTACTTTTCTGTGTTGGCTTCTGATTCCGTACCGTCAAACACTAGTACCGAGGTAAATGACGATCCCTGGTCGGCAATAAATACTCTGACATCATTGCATGTACCGGTAAGGTCATCCCTCATAGTATATCAAGGTGTTAGTGATGCGCAAGGATCATTATTTATGGTCCCAGTAAGACGCAAAGGCCAAAAACTAATTCTTTTTGGAAGAGTTGAGGCCAGATCAATGACTCGGGAAAGCTTTGAAAGTGATGATGAATCCCCGCAATTCTCTCATTATGAGCCAAATGTACTCAGAATGATGGAAAACGACCTAACAAGGGGTCTTGGCTTGAACTTCGGCAAAGGAAGAAGAACATTGCTTCGACTTTCGTTCCAAAAGGGAAAACCCCTGATTATTATAATCGAACTCGCAAGGGGTTGGGCTATGTGTCAACCCCAATCCCGTCAACCTCTGAGTCTGAAGAGTCATTATACCATAATCACTTATCAGGCACATCATCGTGGGTCGGATGTCAGTGTCGGCAACATCTTTAGAGAACTTTCAGTAAACATGGTTTCAACAAGCCACCTGGAAGACGGAGATAAAGAAATGATCCAGTCTGATACAGACCCTTGGATTAAACACCTGAACACTCTCTGGGATATTCGCTTCGAACAACGTGAACCACCCACAGAGGATAAGATCACCAGATCAGTCTGGGATATGAGGCTAATCCTAAGCCCATCTTTATAAGCGAAAGCTTATCACCCTCCAAGAAGGAAGATCTAATATCTCTTATGCGGGAGTATATAGATGTTTTCGCTTGGAATTACGAGGACATGTCTGGGCTTGATCCTCGAGTGGGTATGCATCGTCTCAACATTAATTTAGACGCGACACTAGTCAAACAGTAGCAGCGTCGGTTCTGTCTAGAAATAATGGAAGCAATCCAGTCGGAAGTCAAAAAGCTCCTAGACTCTGGCTTCATCAGGGAGGAACAACACCCTGATTGGGTAGCCAATATTGTCCCCATTACCAAGAAAAATAGGAAGATCCGAATTTGTATTGTTTGTGATCTAAATGAGGCTTGTACTAAAGATGAATTCTCCCTCCCAATTACGGATGTCATGATCGACAACACGAGTGGGTTTGAACGGATGTCCTTCATGGATGGATTCTTGGGATACAATCAGATCAAGATGTATCCTGATGATGAAAAGAATACATCTTTTAGGACGCCATTGGGGGTATATTGCTATACTGTCATGCCCTTCAGATTAAAGAACGCGGGAGCAACATACCAGAGGGCTATGAATGTAATTTTTCGCGAGCACATACGTAAAACAGTGGAATGCTACGTCGATAACATTGCAGTAAAAAGCCGTGCCAAGGGCGATCACATAGCAGATCTGAAGACGGTATTTGACATCATGGGGGCGCATCAGTTGAAGATGAACCCCACTAAATCCTTTCTGGGGGTAGCCAGCAGTAAATTTCTAGGGTTTATTGTGACATCCAAAGGAATCCACGTCGACCCAGAGAAAGTCTGCGCCGTCCAGGAGATGCAACCTCCAAGGAATCTTAGAGAGCTTAGAGGGTTGCAAGGGCAATTAGCGTACATCCGGAGGTTTATCTTAAATCTCTCAGGGAGGTGCCAACCCTTCACCAAGTTAATGAAGAAGGGTGTCTCATTCATTTGGGACGATGCTTGCCAACAGGCGTTCGAAGAAATAAAACAATACCTCGTGCAACCACCTGTCCTTACAGCACCGGTTTCAGGAAAACCTTTCCTGATATATGTACGAGCGATGGATCATTATTTAGGAGCTTTGCTAGCCCAAAATAATGACCAAGGACACGAGCAGGAAATCTACTATCTGAGTAGAACTCTGATCGGAGCCGAACATCAGTACAACCCGATCGAAAATGAATGTTTGGCATTGGTGTTCGCCGTTCAGAAAATGCGACATTACCTGGTAGGTCAAACCATACACGTCGTATCAAAAGTCAATCCTTTAAGGTTTCTTATGACAATGCCATCGTCACTAAATGGTCAATTGGCGAAATGGGCCATTTTGCTCTCCCAGTATGAGATGCAATTTCTACTACAAAAGGCCGTGAAGGGACAGGCGGTGGCAGATTTTCTGGCTGAGCATCCAGATCCGAGAGCGACCAAACTTTATGAGGATCTCCCAGACGAGGTTGCTGAAGTTTGTCTGGCTCAGACTTCTTTCGAAGGACAGGTATGGCAACTCTTCTTCGACAGTGCATCAAGAACGGGTCCATGAGGGAATATCGTAGCAGGAGTGGGGGTAGTCCTTGTCTCCCCACAGAACTACGAATCTCTCGTGCATTCTCATTAACTGAGCCATGTTCCAATAATGTAGCGGAATACAATGCTCTTCTGATCGGAATGCAAATTGCCAATGAGATCGGCGTTAAAAATCTTGAAGCATATAGTGACTCTAAACTCATCATTAATCAAGTTCGCAGGAAGTACGAAGTCAGATATGAAGACTTAGTACCCTATTTTAATGCAACTATCTCTATGGCCGAGAGGTTTGGAAACTTTTACATCGACCATATACCACGCTAGTAAAATGCGCATGCAGACGTACTGGCATCTCTCGCCGCTTCCTTAGCTCTTCCAGCTGGAGTAGTAGAGAAAATACTCGTCTACAGTCATGACCTGTATTGCCCAAGAGTCTCTTTTGAAGACCGCTAAGAGCCAACAGGGGACCGTCAAGGCAAAGAAGCTCTAGAAACTTCAATAGGTCCAGAGCTCAGGGATTGACGATTCCCATACATCGACTATACATTGTACGACATCCTTCCTGATGACCCTAAAGAGGCGGTTGCCATTAGAAGGAAAGCCCTCATATTCTAATATAATGCGATAACGCGAATATTATATCGGCGATCGCATGACGGGATCCGCCTCCGCTGCCTGTCACAGAAGGAGGCACAAGATGTACTCAAAGAAGCACATGATAGCATGTGTGGAGCTCATCAGCCCGACCCGAAGCTTGGGGATCGACTTCGTAGACTGGGGTATTACTGGCCCAAGATGATCCCCGATGCCATCGTTTACGCCAAACGATGTCACGCCTGTCAGGTCCATGGTGACTTCATCCATCGAGCACCAGGATATCTTCACTCTACAACTTCAACCTGGCCATTTGAGATGTGGGAAATGGACATGGTTGGCCCTATCAGCCCACCTTCATCCAAAGGACATCAGTTCATTTTAGCTATAACCGACTATTTCTCTAAATGGACTGAAGCTATTCCTTGAGGGAGGTAAAAGCATCTGACGTAATCAAATTCGTTAAACATCACGTCATTTACCGCTTTGGTGTGGCATGACGGATCGTCTATGATAATGGGCCCCAGTTCGTCAGCTAGACTTTTCAGAGGTTCTGCAACAAGTTCAGAATCCAGAGCGTGTCTTCAACGGCATACTATCCAGCCGCTAACGGCCTTGCAGAAGCTTTCAACAAGTCTATTGAAAAACTTCTCAAGAAATTCGTCTCAAAAAGCCAACGTGACTGGGACGACAAATTAGGTGAATACTTATGGGCCTATCGCACGACAATTCGAACGTCAACAGAAGCTACACCATTCTCCTTGGTATATAGGTGTGAAGTCGTACTCCCATTAGAAATCCAGATCCCATCTCTACGCGTTGCCCTGACGGCAGAGATGACAAATGAGGAAAAGTATTGACTGCGACTCCAAGAGCTGGAGGCTTTGGATGATAAACGCCTGCAAGCTCAATAGCAAATCGAGCTCTATCAAGCTCGAATTACCAGAGCCTTCAACAAGAAAGTCAAGGAGCGGACTTTCAAGAAGGGTGACCTTGTCTTAGCCATCAGAAGACCCATGGTACTGACGCATAAAACAAAAGGGAAATTCCAACCTAAATAGGAAGGACCATTTATAGTGGAGTCTGTCTACTAAAATGGAGCATACCGTCTTATAACCCCAGATGGTGATACACTCATGATGCCGATCAATGGCAGATTCTTGAAGAAATACTATCCTTGATAGCATTCTTCTCTTGATCAGGTTAATATTACACCTTTGATTAAAACTCCAAGTCCAAGATATTTCGAGGAATGTCAAAAGAAGAACTTCTTTCTTCCTCCAGCGGATCACACTAATATCGGTTAGCTTCGATCCGACCGACTGCCCGTTACATCATGATGCATGATATAAATATTGAAGAAGAAACAAAGTGCAAGACCTTGATTTTATCCTTATTACTCTTCTTTAGGGTACCTATGGACATCCGACGCCTCCAATGGCTAAGGATAGAGGAAAATGTTGGCTTTTAAGTCCAACATAAGTCTTCAACAACTCATCATGCTGAGGGAGAATAGGATGGCTAGCCAACTCAAACGGTAGTTAGTAAAGGCACACCAAATCTGTTGATAGCTGAGGGTTTGCTAAAAATTTTAAGGGACTTGGTCCCATCATCTTCTCCAAAATCTCCTACAATTTCTCACCCACAGAATGGGAGGGCCAAAAAAAATACCTGGGTTCATTTCTCCAATAAAATGAGCTGGGACTTGTCACGTTAACAGTAAACCTTTGACAAAACAGATTTCCTGATCCCCAGTAGATTCAGTCAAGTTAATATTAAACCTCTGACAATGAATATCAAAAAAATTTCTCATCTGTTATGTTAATATTACACCTCTAACGGCGAACTTCGCATGTCCCTAGGAAATTAATAATTGTCACGTTAATATTACACCTCTAACAATTCATTTTGTTTTTCCACCAAAAATCAGTGAGGACAAGTCATCAGAAAGCAGAGTCTAGACTCCAGACGCAAGCCACTAGCACAGCACCAAGACGCGAGGGTTGAAACCCGCGTCTCAACATCACTACGATGATCAAGACGCAGAGCTTGAAAGCTGCGCCTAAGCATCAACGCAGCCCCAAGACGCGAGAGTCAAAACCCGCGTCGCTGCTTTATTGCGATGATCAAGACGCAGAGCTTGGAACTTGCGTCTCAGGCATCTATGTAATACCCAGGTGCAGAGTCTGAAGCCCGCATCTCACGTAAAGTTCAACGCAGAACTTGAAGCTCACATTTCAACCAAATGTGAAGCTCAAGCGTTACCTCAACGGCTAAACGCGAGGCTCGGAGGAACCCTGTGTCTCTGTTATAACTGCCCTCATTACTGGGTCAATTATTGCCCACGTAATAAGGGAGTTAACCCCATTATGGAGTATTTTTAGGGGACAGTTTTACCCCTAAAACCCCTATAAATAGCTCAGTTTGCTATTGAAGAGGGGTCGAAAGTTTTGGTCGGAAGAACTTTGGTTGTAAACTTTAGAAAGACCAGAATCTCCAGCTGAGAAATACCAAAAGAGGAAACTCTTCTAACAACTTGCTGAGTTCAAGTTTGTTCTTACTTGAAGTCTCTTTGAGATTTTTGTTGGGCAGAAACTGTGTTACTTCATTCAGCATCCAAAGAGAAGATTCCCAAAAGATCGTGACGTTCACCCGGTCAACGAAAAATAAGATTCAATTTCCATCGCTACATCAAGAACCCAGTACTAAACAAAGGGAAGATTTAGGCTTGGATATCTTCCCTCTCTTCTAATCAGAGTATTGATCAGTTGTAATTTTTCATTGATTCAAGGAAATTTTACGACTCATATTTCTAATTTTCCCCACCAAACAACCACCGCTTTACGTCCCCGGCTTCACCACCGTGAAGGATTCACTATCCACTATTAGATCCTCCATAAAGGGACCTTACAATAAGGAATTACATCTACTCGGAGCACAAAACTCCTCAACTCAATCCTCTACACTAGAGACAGCACAAAGCCAATTGAGATAACAAGCTCTGGGTGATCAAGAGATCACAAACACTCTCTTTGCAACTCTCTTACAAAAATCTATAAAGTAAAATATAAACTTGAAACTCAAGAATTTAAGTGAGAGTGAAATCAGAAAAGAGAGATTTTAAGAGAAGAAAAACTCAATTAAAACTTTGAAAATAAGAGCACAAAGAAAACTTGAAACTTTTCTCTTTGAAAGCAAAAACTAGATTTTCAATAGAATTTGTTATTATAAAATATTCAATCCAAATGATCCATTATATAGGTTTTAGAAGAACACTTTTAGAATAGTTTTACCAGGTCTAAAAAAGGAAGAAATTGACCCTAGGAATTCAACTTTTCACGTTTTAATAGAAACATATTTAAAAACAGATTTAAAAGAACTGGCCATTACTGCCAATCTGGCAGTCTGTCGGTCGACCGGCCGGTCGACCAGCTATTCAAAAAAATTTAACCGTTGGCTCTTGATCGACCGTGTTTTACCGAGACCAAACTAGTTACAGTCGGTCGACCGCCCGATCGACCGCAATAAGGGACCGGTCGACCGGGAATGTGCACAACATGTACACCCCAATTGCTAGAGGTTCGGTCGATCGTGCGGTCGACCGTTCTGGCCTGTAATAGGCACGGTCGACCGCCCGGTCGACCGACCTAGGCCAAAAACTGGGTCAAGGTAATTTTTGAAGATAAAGAAAATTTTCAAATAATTTTTGTTTGAATTTTAGAAGAGAGAAGACTTGTATAGCCATGAGATACAAGCTCTAAACTGAGATAGAAATTTCTAAGAAAATGTGGGATAAGTATCAAAATCAAATATGTCAAAACCATACTTTTGAAAACATGCACTTTTGTGTGTGTGTATCTTTGAGCCTCAAATCTATAATCTACTCTTTAACAAACTAGTTTCTTACAAGGTTCTAATTGACTACAAGAATCTTCAAGTGGGCTTCTCTGAGAGTGATGTTTGAGCGACGCTGAGTGCTTTGAGTTATGATCCCATTTTTGAGTACCCTTGAGCTATCAACACCTTCCTTTAGAGGAAGAAACCTGTTATGTCTTCTTAAACCGTGTTAGATTTTTTTTGAACCCTGAAATACACTCTTGAACTTGATTAGTACCAAATAACTTCATATACTTTGTTATCATCAAAACACAAAACCAGGGATTGTAACCTTTGGGCCAACTAATTTGTGCAGGATATGATGGGAGAAGATAATTCACAAATCCATGCCAACTAAATCAGATTCTTGGGAGAATATAAATCACAACTAAAGATTATGCATATCAGAGAGGATAATCTCAGATCTAATTAGTTAAAACCAAAATTTTGAAGATCTACTTGGTTAGCTTGAAGAATCAATGAGGATAAACGAGGATAGAGGCAAATCCAGAAGTCCAAAAGTAACCCTATCAATATACAAAGGGATATCTAAAGGATTAGAACGAATAATCAGAAAATTTGGAGAGATAAGACACAAGCCATTGAAGATTAAGCGATAAACAAATATTTATCTCCAAACTTATCTCCAACCTTATCAGAAGATCGTTTCTGTTGGGCCACTGATTTGGTCTCATCCTCAAGCGCTCTCTTCCCTCCCCATTTCCCCTATAAATACCTACAATTGTGAAGAAAAATGTACACAAGAAGGCTGAAAAGGCTATAGGAAGAGAGTTCTAAGTGTTGTATTGTGAGTTGGGGAGCTTTGAGAGAATTGTAATGATGAATGCTTATGTAATGGTGACTTCTATAACTTCAAGCTAAAAGTTTAATGAATAGAGTAGTGTCTTCTTCCAATTCTTCAATTCTTCTTATTGTTGGAACTATGTTGTTTTCACACTTTTATTCTTTTCTTTCTTTTTAACTATCAATTCTAATGTAGGGAAGAAGATTTTGGTTACTAGTCTCATCACAATCATCTTGACGAAACTCAAGACGGTGCACCAATCTGGGTTCCAAAATTGCTTCTTTCTTTCCTTCTCACTTTTGATTCTAATTAATGCATCACACATATTAGTAAGTGTTATTCTTATTTCAATTTATCACTTTAATTCATCTTTTATTTTTTTCTCAATCTCATTTTCTTATTTATTCTCCTTATAGGTTAGTGATCTTTCTTCTTAATCCATATTTTAATTATAATTGAAGTTTAATTCTTGAAATAAAAATTCCAACCATTCATTCACCAATTTCCCAACTAGATCAAAGTTAGATTTTAGATTTTAAAAATCGAGCTTCAACAAATCTCTGTGGATTCGATCCTCTTCTTACCACTATACGATTTTTCTAAATGATTCTAGCAAGATTAGGTTTTTCTATAACTTATACCTAGTTCAAACAATGATGAAATTTTTATAACTTTTGAAATGCAAACAATTTTGGCGTCGTTGCCAGGGACTTGAAAAAAATATGTTTTTTAAAATAGATATTTAATCTTTTTCTAGTTTTTATTCAAAAAAATAAAATATAAAAATATAAAAAATTCTTTTTCTTTATCATCTCTAAGATTTAACTGTCAAACTTTTCATTTTTCAGGGATATTCCAAGATCAAGTGAAGATTTGCACAATAAGAAGGAGCTTGCTTGCTAAAATTGCATTGCTTAATTAAAATTGCTGACTTCAAGAAGGTTGGTATCCTTCTAACTCTACCCATGAATCTCCTGTCAGCAGGGTTCTGAAAGTGTTTTTGATTGGACTTGTGCTGCATCAGTGCATTTTCCATAAATAGATTTTAAGAGTTGTCCTCCCCACATAAGGTCGGACTTTTATTACTCGCTCCTTGGCTCAAAAATCACAAACGCATATAAGTGTTTCCTAAGCTTGAACTAGTTTTAAAATCAATTAGAACTTGACCACTAGGATTTCGGGCACACTAAGTGGATTCATTGTGGGAATATTCCAGTAATTACTTTTAAGCTTTCGAAGAGGAACTTTCTTATCTTAGAAAGGGTGACTTAACCATTGCAGTAGTGCCTAGCCTGGAGGAAGGACTGAATCGCTTGTTTGACAGTTTAACTGGTCAGCCCATAATCTGTTCAATCCAGTTAGGAGCTCTCTAATTAGGGATAATTTATTCTCTTAAGATTAGTGGATAAAAATTGATTACTTCAATTTAATCTCAAGATAAGAAACAACTTGTTTGGAATTGCTTGGTTGAGTCAATTGTGTACAATTTTTCTACAACTTAAAGTTCTTTCTTCAGGGTAGTACCACAGTTCATGCAATAGAGGCTTCGTATTAATGGTCATTTAGAATTCATTATTATTTTCAACCCTGCTGACACATGGGTGATAAAATTCAACCCCGTCAGATGACCTTGAAGGATTACATGTATCCGATAAGATCCACTCAACCTTCTAATCTATTTGCCAACCCTTACGATAAATTTCGAGATCAAATCCGGCATGATACAAATGTTGCCTCTTTTTTGAGGGTTGACCAATGAAAATCCGTACCAATATGTTAAGGAGTTTGAGAATATTTGTGGAAAATGAAGTCTAATCAAATGACGGAGGAATCCCTCAAACTTAGGTTGTTCCCATTCTCCCTATGGAAAAAACCAAGGCTTGGTTACTTTCGCTCCAACCTGAAACAATCACCAATTGAGTAGATTTACTGAAGTCTTCCATAAAAAATTCTACTCAAAGCATAAGACCGGTTCTGTAAGTCAATCCCTTAACACCTTCCATCAATTAAAAGGGGAAACATTTTTCACGTACTTTGAGAGATTTAAGGACCTTTTGCTTGAGTGTTCCTACCATGGATTTGAAATAATTCGATTGATCCAAATAGTATCTGATGGCTTACACTACCCAACAAAGACTATAATTGAATCCCTCTGCAATCGAGCATTCACTAGTAAAACGGCCAATAATCCATGGGTATTCTTTGAAGAGGTAGCAGAAAACACGTTAAAATAGGAGCCTTCTAGTGTCAATGTTAAGCAACCTACCACCACTACAGCCACCATCACAAGGTGGTATGCATAAAGTCAACCCTAATTTTGAGAATGATGTCAAAATGACATCAGTAGTGTAAAGACTTGAAGCCTTAGAGATAAATAAAGGGGCTCAATATTCGGCTTCTGAACCATCTAAACCTATGGTGTCTCTTGTCTGTGTCCTTTGTGATAGTCAAGACCATTTGGTAGAACAGTGCCCAGGGTTGCCAGTTATCAAAGCGGAGCAAGCAAATATACTCAATGCATTTCACAAGCCCAATCCTAACAACAACCCATTCACTGAAACATACAATCCAGGATGGCGGAACCATCCAAACCTTTCTTGGACGTCTTCTCAAGGACAAGGATATGGTGGATCACCACCATTTCAAGGTCCACATCATAATAATCAAGTTCATAAGGGAAACCAATTTTTCGCAACACCATCTGCCCCTCCCTACGTCCCTCCCAATCAAAGAAAACCTTCTTTAGAGGACATGTTCCAACAGTTTATGCAGAGTCAAGCTGTAACCAACCAGAACCAAGCCCAAATAATCATACTATGTCTTAGGTGATAGCTAAGATTAAGTTAAATCAGATAGCTGCATCTGTAATAAAGAGAGAGAAAGGACAATTCCTTAGTCAAACTGTTTCAAACCCAAGAGGACAACCTGTTCCTCCAAATGTTCCAACAGGCCAATTCGAAATTGGCTCTACTTCAACAAACCGAGAAGTCCAGGCTATTTACACTCTACATTCTGGCAAGAGAGTTGCCAATCAAGTCTAAATTCCTCCAACCAAGTCTCACACTAATATTGAAACTTCTAACAAGGAGAAAGAGAAAGAAGTCCCAAAGGAGTCAACAAAGAAAGATGATCAAGTTGTTGACACTCAAGAGAAATCCTTTACACCCAAGGCTCCATTTCCTCAACGTCTTCAACCCAATAAGAAGAAAAATCACTGTGATGAAATTTTGAAATTTTTTAAAAACTTTCAAATTAACATTCCTTTCTTGGATGCAATCAACTAGATTTCTTTGTATGCCAAGTTTTTAAAGAACCTCACTACTATCTAGACGAAAACTTCTGTTCCTCATGAAGCAACATTTGCTGCACAAGCATCATGTCTGATCCAACAAATTATTGCACTAAAATATAAGGTTCTTGGGAGTCCAACAATCATAGTTACGATAGGAGATCAGGTTATGAACCAATGTTTGCTAGATTTAGGGGCAAATATAAATCTTTTACCCTATTATGTATACAAACAACTAAGTTTAGGGGAGTTACAACTCACTAACCTTACATTGCTTTTAGCAGATAGGTCTGTTAAGGTCCCCAAGGAAATTATTGATGATGTTATTTTGAAGGTCAACGAATTTTATTCCCCTGCGAACTTTGTGGTCTTAAATACTGAATCTATGAAAAATCCCAGCAATCACTCCGCTGTGATTTTAGGGAGATCATTCCTTGCTATAGTTGATGTTGTCATTAGATGTAGGAATGAAATCATGATATTGTCGTTTGAGAATATGACAGTTGAGCTGAATATTTTTCACACTAGTTCCCAATCACCTGTAATGGATGACCATGAGTAGGTCAACATGATTGATATTTCGCGTCAGTCACACCTTTGAGGAGTCTTGTTATGAAGATTCTTTAAAGAAATGCTTGACCTATTTTGGAATGAACTTTGATATTGATAAGTCTATAGAAGAGGTCAATGCATTGTTAGACTTTATTCCTGTCATGTATACTACTCATGGAAACCCAAGCAGAACCCTTGTCTGTGTCAACATTTATTTCTGTTCTATCAATCATTGAACCCCCAAAGTTAGAGCCCAAGCCTTTACCCGACACATTAAAGTATGCCTTCTTAGGTGATTCAAAAACCTTGCACCCGAAGCAATACCGCGTGTAAAATCGCATAACATCTAATAAAATTATGCAAACTCTTTTATTTTCATGCTCAATATCTTCTCCAGGTACGACAAGCACGCTCAACAGCCCCCACGACTATCCCTCGGGGAGCCCTAAAGAAGGAAACTCACCAACAAGGGCTGCTCGGAGTCAGCCTAGATAGCTTTTCACCTTGACGACCACTCGAGTGAATCAACAACCTATATCAGGTTCTACCTTGATGGTTATGAGGAAAAAATAGCCCCCGCGACTATCCCTCAGGGAGCCTTCTGAAAGACGAAACCTCGCCCACAAGGGCAGCTTGGAGTTAGCCTATACAGGTCTTAACTTTGATGGCTACTCATAGTGAGTTAACAACATATAAGGGTCCTACCCTGCAACCTCTGACAAACAAACAAAGACATAAGGCATCTCACAGGAGCGCCAAGAGCAGCAATTTACTACTCAGAGAAAATAAAGGACACATCTCTTTATCACATTCATCCATATACAGAGTGGGTTAGCCCCATTTATCCCCACATACAGACACTACCTCGATCGCTGATCACCTAAGAGATCTCTGATGCCAGCTGCCAAAGCTCTCAAAATGATCGATCGGTCTCCCGGGCTGACGACCTGACCCCCAAGAGCTAGGACCCGCGCGGTTGTGGTTCGCGCCTCCGAGCCATCCCCCGACACTGTCCACCCGGACACCAGATCTAAGGGCTATAACCTGAGAACACAACGTCTGCATATCCTCAAGTGATGTTCTATGAACACTCCAAAAATCATTACAACTATCAGACTGACACGAAATTTTAGCCCTCAACTCTTCCACATCCTTGTCATGACTTTCCAAGTTACCTCGCAGCACACGGACTTGGTGCTCGAGCACTCGCAGCACGCGGAATTCATGCTTAAGCGCCACCTTCTTTGAACAGCCCTTAGCGATCTGCTCCTGAAGAGAAGAGATCTCCGACTGAGCTGAGACCACCTTTTCTTGGAGAACAGACATCTCCTTCCACGCCTCTGTAACTCCAAAGCTGACTCAGGAGCTTCTCTTCAAGCTCTACCTTCTCCTTTCTCAACGAAGCACTCGCCTTAAGTAGCTCACGCCCTGATTACACACATTTATTGCATTATTCTTTATTATATTTTCACATTTGTCATGCAATAAAGTTGCTAAATTTCTTTTCTTAAATGTCTATTTTGCAGAAGATAATCATGAAAAGAAAGAGGATAAATCAAATAATTATCAGTTAAATTCAGATTTAATTAGATCTATTTGGTTAGAGGAAGATGATCCCAAATCCAGTTGGTTAAATTCAGTTTTTGGTGAATCAAGTGGTTAAAGTTAAAGATCAACCAAGGATAATGTCAAATACAAAGTATAAATCTAAAGGGATAAATGGATAGAGAGAAGATTAACGGATGAGATGAAGCAATTTTGACTCGGATTCTAACTGGATACATTTTAGTATTTGAATTATAACTTTTGCTACCGAAACTCAAATCTGATATTTCAAGATGATCCAGAAAGAAGAGTTAAAGTGTTACAACTATTAAGTTAATCACTATTTCTAATTCTGTCATTTGATAAGTTATATTCAGAAACTAATACGCCAACAAGCTGCAGATCAGAACTGAATATCCACATAAAATCAAGTTTGGAGATAAGGAAGGATTCAAATTCAGAAATAGTCAGCTCCCCTTATCTTTAGACTCATTTTCTTATCTATTTCTATCCGATAAATACCCCACACATCAGAGGCAGAGGGACGACCAAGCAGAGAGTAGAATTTAGGCTATTCTATAGTTTGTAACTTAGGTTTTTAGTTTTCTTTTATGTCATTTTTATTTTCTTTGTGTAATTGAGAGGGTAGGAGACTTTCATGGAGGAATGAGAACAAGCTTGTACTGAGGGTGACACCGGTGTAAGTAATTTTTTCTTTCATTGTTATTTGAATCGAATCGAAGTTTTCTTTTCTTTTCTATTCTTATTTTTGTTTGCTTCCCTCTTCTGTGTTTATGGATCCAAACGAATCCGATAGCCTTAAAGTTGCCTTGCCCTTGCAAGTACCGTTGATGACTTATGGTGATAGATATCCATTTCTATGGTAATGTAGCTTGCCCCTTCATTTCATAGTGTAAATTAGGAATAGGGAAGATTATATTTGTCATACTGTGCTCGCCTTCAAATAAAGGTACATCATCGATACGGGTCAAAGATAAGCAGGCGCTGAAGATGTAAGTAAGTTTTTTAGGTTTTAGGTTTCTATCTTTTAATTCTTTAGTTTAGGTCACCAACACGATCAATACCCAACTCTTTTCAATTTCTTTGTATATATCCATTTTCTATTTTCTCCACCTTCTCAATCTGCCACTTTCTTTTTAACTTAACTTTAACTTATTTTTTTCTTTTCTTTTAAAGAACTAAAAGAAGATCTTTAACCATACTTTGTAACTTAAAAGAGAACTTATTAAAAAAGCTTTCATCGCTAGTCCCTCCTTGTGGATCACGACCCGCATAGCCACTTGCTATCGCCGTAGTATTGAGTACTTGCACTCTTTATTCTAAGTTCTGAAATTCTATTTTTTTGTGTGCAGGTAAAACATCAATCAAATTTTGGCACCGTTGCCGGGGAGGGACTGTAAGTTATTCTCTTTTTACATTTTTGATTAACTTTCTTCTTTGTTCTTGGTGTACAGGTTTAACAACAATAAATTTTTTGCTGCAATGGACATATAAGTGGCCTGGACTCTACTCTAGAAAGTAGAGCCCAGAAGCCCTCAGATTTGCTACATTCTAGTGACAATCTGAGTGAGTTACTAACCTGTATTTTTGTAGGTTGGTTGAATTGCAAAGCTAAAA
This sequence comes from Agave tequilana, assembly GCA_038442645.1. Classification (NCBI taxonomy): domain Eukaryota; kingdom Viridiplantae; phylum Streptophyta; class Magnoliopsida; order Asparagales; family Asparagaceae; genus Agave; species Agave tequilana. The sequence continues at coordinate 54,631 of JAVJIF010008751.1, forward strand.
TTTTGTAGCTATTTATTTTCTTATTTGCCTCACTGTACATACTTTCTAACCTCAATAGTAAAATAATGTTTGTTAAATGCTAAAAATGGTTTAGACTTTACATTTAGATACGTATCTAATTCATTTACATTTTACATTACTGTTGAAGAGTGCTGGAGCAAAAGATATGTATGCATAGCATATAGTATAGAAAACATTCTTGGGTGATATTTTCTTGTGAATGTTACTTTTCTATATCTTGCACACTTTGCACAATCAATCTTAAGGGCTTGTCCTATAAAAAAGATAAGGTGAGAAAGTCATTACCCTCTCTTAACCCACAAATCATCTCCTCACTCACTAACCAGCCAAATTAAAACTGAGTAGACGTTGGCCCTAGAGACATCTCGGACTCATATAGAATACTGACCTAAGGGGAAAGTTGATTTGAATTTGACTCTTGCCAAATCGGTGTCTAAGGTTGGGGATTGAGGGATGAAACCCCGAAGGTTGGTGGTTTGGCATAATTAGGTCCGTTGTTTAGGCACGGACGTTGTTTAGGCACGGATACCTCCCACCGATCTTGCCCCTACCTGGCCGATTAACTTATGATCAGATTCGGTAATATACCCCTCGTGGACAGTCTAACCAGTTAGAAGTTGTCTAGATCTAAGATTTACCCTAACTTAAACCAAATACACCGGGTTGGACTTATCCGAATCAATACAACCCATGCCCCCAATCTTATGACCATAATTTCTAAAATAATTTGAACTCCTCACAGAGTCAATGGGGATTCACCTCCCCCGAGTCCAATTTCAACCAACTTGTCCTCATTATCCACCTTATCCACAATTTTCACAATATTCATTTTCTGATTTTGCTTCCCATACTCTTTTTCTAGACCAACCCATTGAAGAAAAATCCAAAGTAGAAAAGAGTATAGAAGCCATGCAGGAGGCCGAACGAAAATTTCAGGCCTCCCAATTCCACAACATTTCCAAGATTCATACTCAGTTCCACCGTTCAAAATAGAAAACCATCAATCTTAGAAATGAGTATGCGTGAGTCCGAGTAACAATCACAAAATCTGATGGACTCACGATTTCACCACAAATTCCAAAATAAAACTTCATCTTTTCAAGTCAAATCGTAACAAAATGATGAACCAATTAACTATGAAAACTGCTTGAAGCCATGACTCAGGCTCAAATCACTCATAATCATGACATAGATATAATTGTCAAAATTCTTCATTCTCACTCTTTAACCATTCTTGATGTCGCTAACCATTCTGTTTAGCCAAAGAATCATGTTATTTTAGAAAACAAGATTCCATTTCAGTACACCCATTTGAACTTGCCCAAACTCTAAATTTTAAAAATCACATTGACATTTTGGCAAGTTATCCCTTTCTTGAAATTGAACTTGAGAATGAATATGATCCTGAATCTCAACTTGGTAATTCAATTCTACTTCTTAATTCAATAATGACTCCAGTGTCTTCACTTGATTTCCGTCCTTCTCCAGAGTTCACATTGGATCCTGTGCCTGTCCATCAGGAAATTGAATCATCAATCTTTTATGATCATCATATTGAATTTGACCAATTTCATACTTTTGAAAGTCCTATTGACAAATTGGCAAGTTCTCATTTTTATGAAATTGAACTCAATGAGGAATGTGACCTTGAGTCTCAAATTTATGATCCAGTTCAAATTTTTGAATCAATATTGACTCCTATTTTGCTACCTGATTTGATCAATATTTTAGAGTCAGTTTTGATTCCCATACCTGTCATTCTTGAATTTGAATCACCAATTTTAGAAAGTCACATTCTATTGTGGGAAAATGAATGTGGACTTGAGTTTCAACTTCTTGATTTGGATCCACTTCCAAATCAAGAATGAGAAAGTGGGAAAGAATGGAGAATGACTATTTACAAAGAAATGGGAAAGCGACTATGTACAAATGAGTTGGGAAAGAAGTGATTTGGAAGATATGGTGTTGGTGATTTAATTTATAGAAATAAAAGAAAAGAAAGAAGATGAAAGAAGTACTCACCTAGTTTAGTTGATGACTTACCCGGAACCCTTGCATGTTCTACCTTACTTTGGAGGCGTTCAACGCATAGGTCTAAGATCGAGCTCAGTCCCTGTTCGCATTATATCATCAAGCCTTGCAAGAATAAAGTGATACGGATCTTGAGGAGGAGAACGTCTTCATGAAGTATCGTTGGCACTCACAAAGGCTTTTGTATACTTATACTTCTGGATTCACTTGCAAGCTCATCAATAGAAAGAGGAAGAAGAAAACAAAAGAAAATACGAACATAAACAAATATTTACCTTTATTGCTTGCAGAAATAATGGAAGAAAGGAGGAGGGTACATCAGTGTCACTCTCAACATAAGCCTCTCTCTCTTACTTACATGAATCTTCATCTAACCTAAGCTTACATACAAATTACATAAAAAGAAAAGAAAAACCTAAACTACAAAGAATGAAAACTAGGCTAAATCCTATCTCTGCATGGTCGTCACATTTTCAGTGCAAATACTGGCTTTTTATAGGTAAAAACCCAACCTCCAGGATCCCGGGAAGTTCGGGGGAGCAAACGCTCCCCCTAACTCAACAACCAAGCCGCGCGGCCAGGGTATGGCCAGGTGGCCACACCCTGTTGGTGGGTCTCCCTGGTTTTCCCTTCTGCTTTTATCTTCAGTTGGTTTTCTCGTTTGAGTTCAGGATTTTGACGAAATGGCCTTTGATCTTTACTTCAACCGATCGATTCTGAGAGGATTCTTCTCAACCGGTTTTTAACCTCTTGATTTTGCCCTGATTTACTGAGCTCGAATTAATTCTGATTTAATTCAGAATTCTGGTGGGCTTTTGGGCTCATTTCTCTTCATCTCCTTAAGGAATGGGCCTGCAAATAAATTAAACATTTAATTAGGACAATGCAGATTTTATTCTATAATAAGTATGAAAATATGATACTAAATATGTAACATTAGCGACCAATCACACCCCTATACCTATCTTTTGCTCGTCCTCGAGCAAAACAACTAAACTATACTAAGGATTATTAGACCACTTTCGCAGGTCACGCGATTGCACTGGGCATGTGCAACAAGCCATTAAACCTCTAGGTTTCCCTAGAGGATGAGTTTTGTCTCGTGAGGGTTTTCAGCGGATTACACCCACAAAATCCATAAAGAAAGAGAAACAAAGAGTTAGTATTTTCGAAAAGCATTTTGAAAGAGAAAAATATTTGAAATATAATTGTAAGATTTAAGCAATCTATAAGTTATAGGAAAACTGAATTTTTCATTCCTAAACTTAGTCTCTATTCAAAAATTTGTTATCAATCAAAGTAAGGAGTCAAATTGTACTTCTCATCTAGTCTATTACTTTACCCTGAGTCATATGCACCTTGTGATCGTGAAAATTTTGCCGAAGAGTTCATTAACTCTAACTCTTATGCCTTATTTATTTATATATATTTTTGATGGTATTATTCCTTAGTTCTATTAGGCTTTCTAATCTGCCGATGTAACGAGCCTTTAATCGATGACTCCCAAACCAAACGGTCTTAGGGTACTGGGTGAGAAAACACCCCAAGGACTTAAGGACTCGAGCAAACAAGGCCACAAAACTAAGGATTTTATTATATGAACCCCTTTTAGGCGTGAATTCTTATGCTTTATTAGGCACAAATACCCAGCTTAATCAGAGGATTTTTATATATATATATATATATTTTCTCAAACTTATCTAATCATCTTTCACATAAATACTAAGGCTTGCTTAGGCCAAAGCACCTAGCTAATCAATAATTAGATTTGTTTATCTTTTCTTTTTTTTTTCTTTTTTTATAAGGCATAAAAATCTTTGTTTTTGAACCCTAAGTGTGTAAGTGTATGAAGTGTGCATATTTCATCAAGGTAAAGATTAAGACTAAATTACTTTGACAAATTATCTTCCTAACCCTAAAAATCAAACAAATAATCTTATTTTGACCAAGTATAAGAAATCCTAATTTGAATTTTCCTATTCCTTAAAATTAACTTAATTTCTTACAAAACATATGTCAAAATATTGTTTCTATTTTCAAAAAGGTTTTAAAAGTAAAGAAAATGTTAAAATTTTTTTTTGTTTTAAAAAGAAAAAAAAACTAAGTTATGTTAGACCCTCCCCCACACCTATCTCATGCATTGTCCTCAATGTATGAATTAATGCATAGATGCATGAAAAAGAAGAAAGGGAAGGAAAATGTTACCTTAAGGTGGTGGTTCCGGTGGTGGTCTGATTGGTCCACGAAATGCGGCCCAATCAACTTTTCGTTGGGTTCAGAGGAACCCACCAGAAGTTTCTCTAATATAACCCATTAAGATTGTGTATCCATGAAGGATTTTTATTAAGTATTTGACCCCATCTAATTTTCAAATTTCATAACTGATTTCAGAGTCAAATTTGTCAACCACCTCGTCCCAAAATGGAGTATGAAATGATAGAACGGTTGACTTGGGCTCAGGAAGTATAGGAACTAATACCGACTCTGGAAGGTGACTTAAGTCAAGTAAAGGTTCAGGAGTCGAGATTGGTTCAAGAAGTGTGTCCAAGTCAAGAAGTTGAAACTCAAGTCCACATTGATTTTCTAACAATGGAATGTGACTTAATATTGGTGATTCAAGTTCAAGAATGATAGGTGGGGGAATCAAAACTGACTCTAAAATATTACTCAAGTTTGGTAACAAAACAGGAGTCAATATTGATTCAGAAAGTTGAACTGGATCACAGATTTGAGAATCTAGATCACATATCTCATTGAGTTCAATATCAAAAAATGAGAACTTGCCAATTTGTCAATATGATTTTTAAAAGTGTAAAATTGGTCAAGTTTAATATGATCATCAAGAATGGGTGATTCAATTTCATGATGAATTGGCACAGGATTCAATGTTGACTCAGGAAAAAGATTGAAATCAGGTAAAGATACCGAAGTCATTATTGAATCAGGAAGTAAAATTGAATCACTAAGTTGAGATTCATGATCATATTCATTTTCAAGTTCGATTTCAAGAAAGGATAACTTGCCAAACTGTCAATATTCTTTTCAAAATTTGGAGTTTGGGCAAGTTCAAATGACTGTTCTGAAATGGAACCTTGATTTCCAAAGCTACATGACTCTTCGGCTCTAACAGAATGGTTACCGACATCAGAACTGGCCAAACGGTGAGAATGTAAAGATTGGACCATCATATCTATGTCGTGATTACGAGCGTTTTGAGCCTGAGTCATGGCTTCAAGCATTTCTTCATAGGTGATATGTTCATTGTTGTGTTGAAAAGATGAAGTGTTGTCTTGGAATTGGTAGTGAAATTGTGAGTCCATTAGATTTTGTGATTTTTGTTTGGACTCACGCATACTCATTTTCAAAATTGATGGTTTTCTATTTTGGACTGGTGGAACTCAGTATGAATCTTGAAAATATTGTGGACTAGGTGGAGAAGGAGGACAAGTTGGTTGAAAATTGGACTCGGGGTAGGTGAATCCCCACTGACTCTGTGAAGAGTTGAAATCATTCTGAAAATTATAGTTATTAGATTGGGGGCATGGGTTATATTGATTCGGATAAGACCAATCCGGCATACTAGGTTGGTTAAAGTTATGATATGCCGGGTTGGTAATACCCGAAAATGAAGTCGGTGTGTAATATGGATTATTATTAAAATTGGAAAAATTGTTATTATAAGCCATATCACACAATAGAATACAAACAAAAAGAAAGAAAAACAAACAAATAAACAAACAAAAAAGAAAAAATTCTAACCTAAGTTAGGGTAGACCTATGACCTAGACGACTCCTAACTGGTTAGACTGTCCACGAGAGGTATTATGCAGACTTTGATCACAAGCTAATCAGCCAGGTCAGGGCAAGGTTGGTGGGAGGTTTTCCGTCAAAGACGTTCCTTAATTAAATAACCACCAACCTTCGGGCTTTCGGCCCTTAATCCCTTTCCTAGACACTGATTTTGCAGGAGTCAAATTCTAACACTTTTCCCCCTTAGGATAATCTCCTAATTGAGTCCGAGATGTCCCTAGGGCCAACGTCTACTCATTTTTAGTTAGGCTTGGGTTAGTGAGTGTTTGGAATCTGATTTTTGGGCCAAGGAAGGGTGATTAAATTCCCACCTTATCTTGTTATTGGTTTGTAACGCCCCGATCCCAAGGATACGGAAACGTTATGGCAACGTACATGCGCGAGGTGGAAACACCCTCACGCGTACGTTAAGCCTCAGTACAGGACATAGCTTCCATATACACAAGGGTTCCAGCAGGAAATAAGTACAAGAATATCTGCAGAAAGAGGTTAGTGATCATAACAGGTATCAAAACAGGGATAAAGAAGATAACAGAAATAGATCATAAAGATACCTATGAATAGTCTCAATGAGGAATCTTCTATGTGACTCCAAGGTACTATCTGATAATACGGTAACTCGGATCTCCCACCTGGGCATGCAAACCCAGGGTCGTCAGAAAGCGACCTAGTGAGTGGTAAAATGAAGGAGGCAGTAATAGATACAATAGTAGTACAAGCACGATAATAATATATAATACAAGATGTGATAATAGTGATACTATATAATACGCATATACGAAGCAGTAGAAATATATAAACATGTTATCTTTTAATACCATCACTACCTAGCCGGTTATCATCAGGTCATGTCTATAGTCGTGTCCAGTTTATATCACTGGTGACGTGATAGAAGTGAACATGCTAGTGGTGATGTGATAGCAGTGAACATGCAGATGGGCGTATGCTATCTAACCAGTATACGGTGTGGTGTATAGACAGTAATGATGTCTGCAAGGTATACAGAAAATAGACTATATGCACATATGCATGAATAGTATGCCACCACAGAAAATGTAACATGTACCAAGTAAAGTAGCAAAGAATACATGTCACATGATAGCAGATAAATAATCAAGAACAGTGACAAATACAACTAAACAATAGGGGACATGTATCAGGCAAGGAACAGTAACAAGTAGTAAACATGTATCTGGCAAGTCATGTTATTTATACAATAGTAGCAATCAGTACCACCTGGTATTTTAATCAATCTCTTCCAGTGTCCCATACCACTGGCAGTTCATACTGGAGCCCGCACTCCAGTCGAACCCATCTGGACATGGCCTACGGGCACCATTATCCAAACGAGAGAGTGACCAAATAACAAGTGTTCCCGACGTCACTATTGTGTATACTGTTTTATTATGTTAATTGGAAACCCATGGTCGAGGAGTTCTTATGGGTAGGTGTATCCCGTGCATACACGGATCACGGCCTTAAACAAACCCCTGGCTGCTAAGACCAGGGCCCTCCGCTAAGAGGGGAGCATGAAACAAGTAACGAGAGCTCATGGAGCAATTGGTAGGTAGCACTACCGTCCCCTGCAATGGGAGAACAATATGGATCCAGTACATTACCCGATAAGATCTAATCAACCGTCAAGTCTCCCCCATACCCCAGTTAGCTTTATGATCTGATATGTCAAGTGTACAATGTAACAAGAACAAATACAGTACACGATACGGGTAACATGATAACTGGACCTGAGCTCTGTTGATAGCACATAACAATATAACAGGAAACGGGAACAATATAACGGGAACAATATAACGGGAATCGGGAACAATAGATGTGGGATTCCACATATCGCATATCAACAGCTCTCATGTCCAGTAACGGGAATATCCATATAGTAATGGGAATCAATCATAGAACATGAATACGGGAATAACATGGAACAATAATACATGTAATAGGAACAGGGATCCATATGATAAGAATAGAGAAACCATATATGCATGTGTAACAGGGATATGGAAACATGACATGCATGTGTAACAGTGATATGTAAACATGACATAATGGTAACAATAATATGAAATGCGGTAGTCTGTGTGTTGGTCTATCCGTGTACCAGTGGAACATCTATGTGTAACAATAATCCGTGTAATATCTCTGTGTTAGTGCATGTAATAACAGTAATCAGTGCATCCATGTAACAAGAATATCAATCTAACATGACGGTATTCAGGGTACTAGTGTATCCGTATATCAGTAGGTCACAAACATGCAGCACTAGTGTCGTGAATCTCAGTATCTATGTAATGGTGAGACGTGTACATGAAACTACATGAAAACTACATGAAATACCGATATCCAGTGTAACCGATATCTACATGCGCTACGGTGCTTAGTGTACCAGTGGGTCGATAAGGGTGACAGTGGAATAGTGTCAAGATTCCGTATATAATAAAGTACGCGTGTCTTGGTGTCCATGTAGCAGTAGTGTGTAACCATACTAGTTATCCATGCAGTGACAGTGTCTAGCGATCCCCGACTTGATCTTCTATCACTTATCCTCACATTAACATATTATACCGATTCTTATTACAACGTTTTAGGTAAGAACATGTCTAGTGCTTAACCCATAATTACGATGTCGTAACTAAAGCAATCAAAACATGAATAAATAACTATAATTTAGAAAAGGAAAATACTCACAAACTAGCCATGAAAAGGTAGCTCTCTTTCCCACGATCGCAACGGATCCAGAATCGTCCCAATCGGAGTCCGGATGCTCCCGATATCGCCAGAATACTAAATCATAACAAATAGGGTTAAATATGTAAATAAAATATTAAATGCAAATACTGAAATGTACAGGGGGTTTTCTGCAAATATATCTTTATTGGGTTTCGGAGCGGGTTTGGCTCATAACGGGTCGGGTTCAGATCCACAACCCATACCCAATAGACTTAAGGAAAACGGGTTAACGGGTTATCGGGTTGGGTTTATATCCAAACTCAACCCTCCCCTCAATATACTCTTATTGGGTTCGGGTTATACCCGAACCCAATAAGTCACAAGCAGCAGCAGCAGCCCTTGCTGCTGCTGTGCGAGAGCAGGCCGGCCAGCCTTGCTGGCCGGCGGCAAGGAGGGCCTCGCTGGCGGCGGTTCCGGCCGCCGGCGGAGGCGGCGGCGGTCCTAGCCGCGAAACAGAGAGGGGAAAAGTGAGAGTGAGAGAGAAACAGAGAGAGGGAGGGAAAGAAACAGAGAAAGAAAAGAAAAGTAAAGAAAAGAGGAAGAAGAAGGAAAGGAGGAGGGGCCGGCCGAGCCGGGCGCGGCGGTGGCCGGCCACCGGCCACGTGGCCGGAGGCGGGGGTGGAGCCCGGTGGCGCGCCGGCCACCGGGGCCCACCGGCAGTAAGGCCGGTGGCGGTCTGCCGCAGGGAGAGAAAAAAATAGAGAGAGAGGTTAGAGAGGGAGAGAGTGGTTTAGAGAGAGAGAAGAGAGAGAAATTGGAGAGAGCTTTTGAAAGAAAGAGAGAGAGATTGTATTTAGAGGAGGGGGAAGAGTCGGTGGAGAGAGGCGGTGGGGATTCTTCCAGAGAAAGAAAGAAGATGAAGGGAAAAGAAGAGAAAAGAAAAAGATAAATTAAAATAATATTTTAATATTATAATATTGGCTCAACATTTGACGAGTTCCGAACGGTGCCCAAAATTTACAGAAAATAAAGAATATTATCCTGAGACGTAATATGAAGACGATTTGCAGAAAGTCAATCCGGTTTGCAAATTAAAAATCCCGGAAGCTGTCGCCGGTACCGGGCGACACCGGTTTGGCCGGATTTTCGATAAATTCGAAAAAATCCCCAAAAATACCCTAACGTAGATCATGTGATTCTAAGACACAAGGTGAAAGCGGATTCTCAAAATATAACTCCGTTTGTGAAATAAAAATCATAGAGCTGATTATCGGTATCGGTCGACACCGATTACGGACATTTTCCAAAATAATCCAGAAAAATTCCAGAAAATCCTAAAAAATTTAAAATATTAGAAAATAATTTTTAAAACTAAAAGTAGCTTAATCGGACTACTACGGAGGTCAAATCAATTTTGTACGTCGTATCGCGTACTGATACGGTGATACGTACACCAGGGATCAGGGGGTTACATTTCACCCCACCTTACAAAAAATTTCGTCCTCGAAATTTCAAATCAGGTGAGAGAGCAATATTTCCAACCCCAAAGCCGAAATGTTACGGGTCCACGACACTTCCGCTGCGCACTCTGATATTTATAAGGAACTCAGGATGAAAAAGTATTGGAGTGAACCAACTCTAACGGATTGGAAGCAATAAGATGAAAAGAAGGCAAGAAGGAAATTAGATATTCTTGTTGACAACTGGAAGGAAGGAAGGAATACAATCGAGTCAAGGAATGAATTGTCAAGGTCATGGTATTCTTGTACTCGTCGCTGGAATCCCCAAATTCAGATACAGATAAGTCAATCTGAACCTGATTGTACTGCTGGCAAGAGCCCGAGTATGGACCCAGGTGGTTACCCATACCAGGTGTGAACCTAGGCTCTGATACCACTTTGTAACGCCCCGATCCCAAGGATACGGAGACGTTATGACAACGTACATGCGCGAGGTGGAAACACCCTCACGCGTACGTTAAGCCTCAGTACAGGACATAGCTTCCATATACACAAGGGTTCTAGTAGGAAATAAGTACAAGAATACCTGCAGAAAGAGGTTAGTGATCATAACAGGTATCAAAACAGGGATAAAGAAGATAACAGAAATAAATCATAAAGATACCTATGAATAGTCTCGATGAGGAATCTCCTATGTGACTCCAAGGCACTATCTGATAATACGGTAACTCGGATCTCCCACCTGGGCACGCAAACCCAGGGTCGTCAGAAAGCGACCTAGTGAGTGGTAAAATGAAGGAAGCAGTAATAGATACAATAGTAGTACAAGCACGATAATAATATATAATACAAGATGTGATAATAGTGATACTATATAATACGCATATACGAAGCAGTAGAAATATATAAACATGTTATCTTTTAATACCATCACTACCTAGCCGGTTATCATCAGGTCATGTCTATAGTCGTGTCCAGTTTATATCACTGGTGACGTGATAGAAGTGAACATGCTAGTGGTGATGTGATAGCAGTGAACATGCAGATGGGCGTATGCTATCTAACCAGTATACGGTGTGGTGTATAGACAGTAATGATGTCTACAAGGTATACAGAAAATAGACTATATGCACATATGCATGAATAGTATGCCACCACAGAAAATGTAACATGTACCAAGTAAAGTAGCAAAGAATACATGTCACATGATAGCAGATAAATAATCAAGAACAGTGACAAATACAACTAAACAATAGGGGACATGTATCAGGCAAGGAACAGTAACAAGTAGTAAACATGTATCAGGCAAGTCATGTTATTTATACAATAGTAGCAATCAGTACCACCTGGTATTTTAATCAATCTCTTTCAGTGTCCCATACCACTGGCAGTTCATACTGGAGCCCGCACTCCAGTCGAACCCATCTGGACATGGCCTACGGGTACCATTATCCAAACGAGAGAGTGACCAAATAACAAGTGTTCCCGACGTCACTATTGTGTATACTGTTTTATTATGTTAATTGGAAACCTATGGTCGAGGAGTTCTTATCGGGTAGGTGTATCCCGTGCATACCCGGGATCACAGCCTTAAACAAACCCCTGGCTGCTGAGACCAGGGCCCTCCGCTAAGAGGGGAGCATGAAACAAGTAACGAGAGCTCATGGAGCAATTGGTAGGTAGCACTACCGTCCCCTGCAGTGGGAGAACAATATGGATCCAGTACATCACCCGATAAGATCTAATCAACCGTCAAGTCTCCCCCATACCCCAGTTAGCTTTATGATCTGATATGTCAAGTGTACAATGAACAAGAACAAATACAGTACACGATACGGGTAACATGATAACTGGACCTGAGCTCTATTGATAGCATAGAACAATATAACAGGAAACGAGAACAATATAACGGGAACAATATAACGGGAATCGGGAACAATAGATGTGGGATTCCACATATCGCATATCAACAGCTCTCATGTCCAGTAACGGGAATATCCATATCAGTAACGGGAATCAATCATAGAACATGAATACGGGAATAACATGGAACAATAATACATGTAATAGGAACAGGGATCCATATGATAAGAATAGAGAAACCATATATGCATGTGTAACAGGGATATGGAAACATGACATGCATGTGTAACAGTGATATGTAAACATGACATAATGGTAACAATAATATGAAATGCGGTAGTCCGTGTGTTGGTCTATCCGTTTACCAGTAGAACATCTATGTGTAACAATAATCCGTGTAATATCTCTGTGTTAGTGCATGTAATAACAGTGATCAGTGCATCCATGTAACGAGGATATCAATCTAACATGACGGTATTCAGGGTACTAGTGTATCCGTATATCAGTAGGTCACAAACATGCAGCACTAGTGTCGTGAATCTCAATATCTATGTAATGGTGAGACGTGTACATGAAACTACACGAAAACTACATGAAATACCGATATCCAGTGTAACCGATATCTACATGCGTTACGGTGCTTAGTGTACCAGTGGGTCGATAAGTGTGACAGTGGAATAGTGTCAAGATTCCGTATATAATGAAGTACGCATGTCTTGGTGTCCATGTAGCAGTAGTGTGTAACCATACTAGTTATCCATACAGTGACAGTGTCTAGCGATCCCCGACTTGATCTTCTATCACTTATCCTCACATTAACATATTATACCGATTCTTATTACAACGTTTTAGGTAAGAACATGTCTAGTGCTTAACCCATAATTACGATGTCGTAACTAAAGCAATCAAAACATGAATAAATAAATATAATTTAGAAAAGGAAAACACTCACAAACTAGCCATGAGAAGGTAGCTCTCTTTCCCACGATCGCAACGGATCCAGAATCATCCCAATCGGAGTCCGGATGCTCCCGATATCGCCCGAATACTAAATCATAACAAATAGGGTTAAATATGTAAAAAAATATTAAATGCAAATACTGAAATGTACAGGGGGTTTTCTGCAAATATACCTTTATTGGTTTTCGGAGCGGGTTTGGCTCATAACGGGTCGGGTTCAGATCCACAACCCATACCCAATAGACTTAAGGAAAACGGGTTAACGGGTTATCGGGTTGGGTTTATATCCAAACCCAACCCTCCCCTCAATATACTCTTATTGGGTTCGGGTTATACCCGAACCCAATAAGTCACAAGCTGCAGCAGCAGCCCTTGCTGCTGCTGTGCGAGAGCAGGCCGGCCAGCCCTGCTGGCCGGCGGCAAGGAGGGCCTCGCCGGCGGCGGTTCCGGCCGCCGACGGAGGCGGCGGCGGTCCTAGCCGCGAAACAGAGAGGGGAAAAGTGAGAGTGAGAGAGAAACAGAGAGAGGGAGGGAAAGAAACAGAGAAAGAAAAGAAAAGAAAAGAAAAGAGGAAGAAGAAGGAAAGGAGGAGGCGCCGGCCGAGCCGGGCGCGGCGGCGGCCGGCCACCGGCCACGTGGCCGGAGGCGGGGGTGGAGCCCGGTGGCGCGCCGGCCACCGGGGCCCGCCGGCAGTAAGGCCGGCGGCGGTCTGCCACAGGGAGAGAGAAAGATAGAGAGAGAGAGAGGTTAGAGAGGGAGAGATTGGTTTAGAGAGAGAGAAGAGAGAGAAGTTTAGAGAGAGAGAAGAGAGAGAAATTGGAGAGAGCTTTTGAAAGAGAGAGAGATTGTATTTAGAGGAGGGGGAAGAGTCGGTGGAGAGAGGCGGTGGGGATTCTTCCAGAGAAAGAAATAAGATGAAGGGAAAAGAAGAGAAAAGAAAAAGATAAATTAAAATAATATTTTAATATTATAATATTGGCTCAACATTCGACGAGTTCCGAACGGTGCCCAAAATTACAGAAAATAGAGAATATTATCCTGAGACGTAATATGAAGACGGTTTGCAGAAAGTCAATCCGGTTTGCAAATTAAAAATCTCGGAAGCTGTCGCCGGTACCGGGTGACACCGGTTTGGCCGGATTTTCGATAAATTCGAAAAAATCCCCAAAAATACCCTAACGTAGATCATGTGATTGTAAGACACAAGGTAAAAGCAGATTCTCAAAATACAACTCCATTTGTGAAATAAAAATCGTAGAGCCGATTATCGGTATCGGTCGACACCGATTACGGACATTTTCCAAAATAATCCAGAAAAATTTCAGAAAATCCTAAAAAATCTAAAATATTAGAAAATAATTTTTGAAACTGAAAGCAGCTCAATCGGACTACTACGGAGGTCAAATCAATTTTGTACGTCGTATCGCGTACTGATACGGTGATACGTACACCAGGGATCAGGGGGTTACAGGGTTAGTGCCCTTAAGATAAGTTTGTGCAAGTGTACAAGATATGTAAATAAGATTCACTTAAAGCAATGAAAATCAAGTAAGAGGTGAGTCCTATTCTACATGCAATGCGAACGTACCTTGCTCCAGCACTCTTCAACAGTAAAATAAAAGAATTGAAAAGACACGTGTCTAAAATGCAAACGTCTAATCAATTTTTATCTTTTTCAACAAGTATTTTACTGTTGGTTTATTAGCAGGCTTATGGTGATGGCATATAAGAAAAAACAAATTGCAGAAAACTAGAATTTTGCAAGTCAAGCAGCCCTACAAAAAATAACGTTAGTAGTCAACTCCTTTTTGCCGCGGAACCGCGGTTTGGGCCTCGAAAATGCGGCAAAGCAGAGGGTAATTGGTCTCTGCTTTCTAGAGCAAAGGCCCAATACCACTTATATGTTACTACAATCTTAATTTCCTGCTTTGCTTACATTATAACCTGCAACAGAGAAGAAAATTCGTTTTAGTTCTAAAAAAATTTCAATAAAAATCAGATTTCAATAAAAACCGTTACCCTCCCCGGCAACGGCGCCAAAATTTGATTGAAGCTTTACCTGCACACAAAATACAGAATTTTAGATCTAAGAATAAAGATGTGCAAGTGCTCAATTCTTACCGCGATAGCAAGTGGCTATGCGGGTCGTGATCCACAAGGAGGGTTTGCGATGGAAGCGTTCAAAGTTTTTCTTATTGAAATCTTTTTGAAGACAAAACGAAAGTTCTTCTTTGTTTTAAAGAAATGAAAATGAAAACGAGTTATGTTAAGGTTAGAGAGAAAATGGTAGAATGAGAAAGTGGGAAAGAATGGAGAATGACTATTTACAAAGAAATGGGAAAGCGACTATGTACAAATGAGTTGGGAAAGAAGTGATTTGAAAGATATGGTGTTGGTGATTTAATTTACAGAATAAAAGAAAAGAAAGAAGATGAAAGAAGTACTCACCTAGTTTGGTTGATGACTTACCTGGAACCCTTGCATGTTCTATCTTGCTTTGGAGGCGTTCAACGCATAGGTCATAAGATCGAGCTCAGTCCTTATTCGCATTATATCATCAAGCCTTGCAAGAATGAAGTGATACGGATCTTGAGGAGGAGAACGTCTTCATGAAGTATCGTTGGCACTCACAAAGGCTTTTGTATACTTATACTTCTGGATTCACTTGCAAGCTCATCAAAACAAAAGAGGTAAAGTAGAAAGAGGAAGAAGAAAACAAAAGAAAATACGAACATAAACAAATGTTTACCTTTATTGCTTGCAGAAACAATGGAAGAAAGGAGGAGGGTACATCAGTGTCACTCTCAACATAAGCCTCTCTCTCTTACTTACATGAATCTTCATCTAACCTAAGCTTACATACAACCTACATAAAAAGAAAAGAAAAACCTAAACTACAAAGAATGAAAACTAGGCTAAATCCTATCTCTACATGGTCGTCACATTTTCAGTGCAAATACTGGCTTTTTATAGGCAAAAACCCAACCTCTAGGATCCCGGGAAGTTCGGGGGAGCAAACGCTCCCCCTAACTCAACAACCAAGCCGCGCGGCCAGGGTGTGGCCAGGTGGCCACACCCTGTTGGTGGGTCTCCCTGGTTTTCCCTTCTGCTTTTATCTTCAGTTGGTTTTCTCGTTTGAGTCCGGGATTTTGACGAAATGGCCTTTGATATTTACTTCAACCGATCGATTCTGAGAGGATTCTTCTCAACCAGTTTTTAACCTCTTGATTTTGCCCTGATTTACTGAGCTCAAATTAATTCTGATTTAATTCAGAATTCTGGTGGGCTTTTGGGCTCATTTCTCTTCATCTCCTTAAGGAATGGGCCTGCAAATAAATTAAACATTTAATTAGAACAATGCAGATTTTATTCTATAATAAGTATGAAAATATGATACTAAATATGCAACATTAGCGACCAATCACGTGTGGCTTCGAGCAAAGCTAACTCTCTGCGGAGTTAACTGAGCGCTTCAGGAGAAACTGTAAGTTAGCTCACTGATAGAGCTTTGAACAGCTTCAAGGCGAAGTTGGGTCCAACTTCGCCTCTCAGGTGAGGCTATCCCCTCAGGCTCATGTGATGCTAAGTGTTGATCTAACCAAGCATATTAGACCTGCTTAGGTCTCTTCAAAGACAATCTGGGCTCACTGTCTGCTTCATTGGATCAGTAGAGTCAAGTCGCTGATTTGTCCATCGGAGATGGGTAAAACTGGTCGTCAGCTTGTCTACCACTTGTCTTTTATAAATGTCAACAAGTTAGACATTGTTCAGGCCAGTCAGGAATCTTTTCTTTCTTAGAGTGTCAACACATCTATACATTAATTCATACATTGAGGACAATGCATGAGATAGGTGTGGGAGAGGGTTCTAACATAACTTAGGGTTTCTTTTTTTAAATTTTTTTAAAACATTTTCTTTACTTTTAAAAACTTTTTGAAAATAGAAATAATATTTGACATTTTTTTTTGTAAGAAATTAAGTCAATTGTAAGGAATAGGAAAATCATAATTAGGATTTCTTATACTTGGTCAAAATAAAATTATTTGTTTGATTCTAAGGTTAGGAAGAAAATTTGAAAAATAATTTAGTCTTGATTTTTACCTTGATGATATATGCATGCTTTATACACTTACACACTTAGGGTTCAAAAACAAAGATTCTTATGTCTTATTTAAAAAAATTTAGAGAGAAAGAGAAAGAATATATATATATATATATATATATATATATATATATATATATATATATATATATATATATATATATATATATATATATATATATATATATATATATATAATCCTCTAATTAAGATGGTATTTGTGGTATATAAAGCATAAGTATTCATGCCTAAAAGCGGTTCATATAATAAAATCCTTAGTTTTGTGGCCTTATTTGCTCGAGTCCTTAAGTCCTTCGGGTGTTTTCTCACCCGGTTCCCTGAGACCGTTTGGTTTGGAGTCACCGATTAAAGGCTCATTACATGGGCAGATTAGAAAACCTAATAGAACTAAGGAATAATTGAAAGATCACCTAGAGGGGGGTGAATAGGTGATTGTGCTAATCTAGTCAACTCAATGCGGAATTAAAAACTAATTTGCAATTTCAACAAGAGATGCACACAACCAAGCCAAGCATATAAGTATGTATGAGCAATATGAATAGATGCAAGGCACAAAGTAAAGAGAGAGAGTAAGAGTCAATGAACAAGCGCAAACACCAAGATATGTTTCGAGGTTCGAGCACCCAGCTCTACATCCCCGCCTTCACCCAGAAGGATTTTAAGTCCACTAACTTATCCACAAAGGACTCCCACAAAGGGAACCTCCACCGAGGATTTGGGGCAATCACAATACAAGGAGTACCCAACACCTCTCCTTACAAACACAACCTCCTCCTTGAGGCACAACTCCAAGCCAACAAAAATCACCTCACAACCCGAGGGATTAGCACAAAGCCAAGCAAGGATCACCTCACAACTTGAGGGATACAAACCACTTGCACAAACAACCTCCTCAACCCAAGATGGGAAAGCACAAAGCAAAGTATAGAGGGTTTACAACTTGGTGGTTCAACAACAACCACAAACAATCTCTTTTCCCACACACAAAGACCCTATAGAGAAGATAGTAGATTTTTGCTCAAGTGTGGAGAAAACCAAGGGATTTGAAACCAGCAACTCAAAGAAAATCTTTGGGAAAAAATAGAAATGAAGATAGTGAAGTTCAAACAAAAACTTTTGTCAAAATCCCTTTTCTTTGGTTTTTCAAACCCTAATAAAAACACTAAAAAGATTGTTCAATTTGAATCCAAAAACCTCTTTTAATTGCTGTGAAAACACCAGAGAGTAAGGAAAAATCCGCACAAAAAATCTTAGAGAAAAACCCTTGCAAATGGGGTATTTATAGGCAAATCTGGAAACTAGCCGTTGGCAGCAGATTTTGCCAAAATAACCCTGCCGCCCAACGGTCAATTTTTGCCCGTTGGCAGCTACCGGTCGACCGTCCCGGTCGACCGAGACAAACAGAGAGCTCTGCTCTCAGTCCGGTCGACCGGTCCGGTCGACCGTCCCAGAGGCTCCAAACGTGCACAGAATTGTGCACGTCGGTCGACCGGCCCGGTCGACCGACCTCAGCCCTAGTCGACTAGTCAGGCTACTAGTCGACTTGGTTGAAGCCTGGAACAAAAAACTGGGTTAAAACATATTAAAAAAATTCTTTTATCATTTCTAAAAATCACCAAAAATAGTTTTATCAATTTGCATTGATATATAAACATGTGGTAAAAAGTTTAGCTCAAATATCAATCAATATGAACTATTTTTGTGTCTTATCATTTTTACCAAAAATCAAAAACTGTATTTTCTAAACTTGTATTTTGAATAGAAAATACGTTTTGTCCAAAACTCTTCCAAATACAAAAACATGATATCTAAACACTTTGAAGCATGATGTATATGGATAGAAATCCAATATACATGAAACAAATATATATCATAGTTTTTGTCATTAATTCCAAAATATGTTTTGTCAAAAATACCAAAACATATAACACATGAATAAGTAAGTCAAAACTAAGTTTATGTAGGAAATTAAAGTATGCATGTATATAGAACAAATCATATATACATTAAACCATGTAAACTTGTTTTGATCTATCTATTCATGAAAACCAAGATCGGTTAAACCTAAAACCGAAAAACCAAAAACCAATATTCAAAACATGAAACGTGTGTGTTGTGAACTTGAGCATTATCATACTATTCTAATCTTTACAAATTTGGATCTAAACACAAAACTAAACTATGGTACCGATGTCTTCTTGTAGAGCGCAATCTCCAAGCCGACTCGATCCCAAAACTCCTTGATCCACCGAGCAAGTGCTATATATGATCTTTGACGCTCGGGCTCTTGAATCAACTTGTGAAAGATGTGTGGTAGCTTTCACCAACTAATAACTTGATTAAAGATCTAAAACTAAACTCACAAGATTATTAGTACACATAACTACATGAGTTAATCATCATCAAAACTAGAGTGGAAGGCCTTTGGGCCAACAATAATATCACCAAAAAAAAAAGAAGAAAATAAATAAACAAGGCATAAGAGTTAGAGTTAAAGAACTCTTTGTCAAAATTTTACGGTCATAAAGATGCATATGACTTAGGGTAAAATACTAGATTAGATGAGAAATACAGTTTGACTCCGTGCCTTGGTTGATAACAAGTTTTTGAATTAAGACTAAGCTTAAGAATGAAAAATTCATTTTTTCTATAACTTATAGATTACTTAATTCGTACAATAATTCTTCAAATATTCTTCTCTTTCAAAATGTATTTTCAAAATACTTAAACTTTGTTTCCCTTTCTTTATGGATTTTGTGGGTGTAATCTACTGAAAACCCTCACGAGACAAAACTCGTCCTCTAGGGGGAACCTAGAGGTTTAACGGCTTGTTGCACGTGCTCAATGCATTCGCGTGACCCGCGAAGGTGGTCTAATAATCTTTGTTTTAGTTTTATTGTTTTGCTCGAGGACGAGTAAAAGATAGGTGTGGGGGTGTGATTGCACACATTTATTGCATTATTCGTTATTACATTTTCATATTTATCATGTACTAAATCTGCTAAATTTCTTATCTTAAATGTCTATTTTGCAGAAGATAATCATGGAGAGAAAGAAGATAAAATCAAATAATTGTTAGTTAAATTCAGATTTAACTAGATCTATTTGGTTAGAGGAAGATGATCCTAAATCCAGTTGGTTAAATTCAGTTTTTGGTGAATCAAGTGGTTAAAGTTAAAGATCAACTGAGGATAACGTCAAATACAAAGTTCAAATCTAAAGGGATAAATGGATAGAGAAAAGATCAACAGATGAGATGAAGCAATTTTGACTCGGATTCTAATTGGATACATTTTAGTATTTGAATCATAACTTTCGCTATCGAAACTCAAAACTGATAATTCAAGATGATCCAAAAAGAAGACGTAAAGGGCTACAATGCTTAAGTTGATCACTAGTTCTAATTCTATCATTTGATAAGTTATATTCAGCAATTAATACACCTATAAGCTACAGATCAGAACTGAATATCCACATAAAATCAAGTTTGGAGATAAGGGGAGCATTCAAATTCAGAAATAGTCAGCTCCCCTTATTTTTAGACTCATTTCGTTATCCATTTTTATCCTATAGATACCCCACACATCAGAGGTAGAGGGACGACCAAGCAGAGAGTAAAATTTAGGCTATTCTGTTGTTTGTAACTTAGATTTTTAGTTTTCTTTTATGTTATTTTTATTTTCTTCATGTAACTGAGAGGAGAGGAGACTTTCATGGAGGATGAGAACAAGCTTGTACTGAGGATGATACCGGTGTAAGTAATCTTTTCTTTCATTATTATTTGAATCGAATCGAAGTTTTCTTTTCTTTTCTATTCTTGTTTTTGTTTACTTCCTCTTATGTGTTTGTGGATCCAAATGAATCCGATAGCCTCGAAGTTGTCTTGCCCTTACAAGTGTCGTTGATAGTTTATGGTGATGGATATTCATTTCTATGGTAATGTAGCTTGCTCCTTCATTTCATAGTGTAAATCGGGAATGGGGAAGATCCTATTTGTCATGCTTCGCTCGCCTTCAAAAAAAGGTACATCGTCGATACGAGTCAAAGGTAAGCAGG
The DNA here is from genome assembly GCA_038442645.1 of Agave tequilana. Classification (NCBI taxonomy): domain Eukaryota; kingdom Viridiplantae; phylum Streptophyta; class Magnoliopsida; order Asparagales; family Asparagaceae; genus Agave; species Agave tequilana. The sequence goes on from JAVJIF010008751.1 coordinate 75,640, forward strand.
CGCCGAAGAGGTAAGAAAGTTTTTTAGGTTTTAATTTTCTTTCTTTTAATTCTTTAGTTTAGATCACTAACACCATCAACGCCCAACTCTTTTCAATTTCTTTATATATATCCATTTTCTATTTTCTCCACCTTCTCAATCTACCACTTTCTTTTTAACTTAACTTTAACTTATTTTTTCTTTTCTTTTAAAGAACTAAAAGAAGATCTTTAACCATACTTTGTAACTTAAAAGAGAACTTATTAAATGAGCTTCCATCGCTAGTCCCTTCTTATGGATCACGACCCGCATAGCCACTTGGTATCGCGGTAGTATTGAGTACTTGCACTCTTTATTCTAAGTTCTGAAATTCTGTATTTTTGTGTGCAGGTAAAACCTCAATCACGCCCTTTCTAGAGGCTTCGTCTACCCTTTTCCTGACACCTGCCACGGTCATGTTGTGAGAAATGAGCTCGCGATCTAGCTGAGAGGTTAAGAGATCGAGTAGTTTGAGCTTTACGGGCCGAGAAAGCCCAAAATCCCCGGGAGTTCTCCCACAGCTATTTTCTCCCGCAAGGCATTCAAGGAGTCTAACAACGATTCAAGCTCATCATCTAGATTTATTTTCACCTCTTTATCTCCTCCCACAGGGCCAGGCCCTTGACCTCCTCGGGCAGCTCCTCCCCCAAAGTGTCAACCTCATCAAAACCTATGCGGGAAGGGGACATTCCAGCCTTCGAAGGCTCCCCCTCTGATCACGAATCACCAAATAAGAAGCTAGATAGAAAGGGCCCACCGGACCAACATCTATAATGGTCTTGAAGCACAAAGGGAATAAGACATTCAAAAAGGGGTGAAAACTGAATATTCAACTATTTTCATTCAAAAATTGCACCGAATCTTTACAAACAATGGTAGAAAAATCAAATAAGGCAAACTCTCAAACACTCACTTTGCCTTTGTCTTTGCGATATGCCTCAGAAGTAGGAGCCAGAAGAGCATCTTTCTCAGGGGCAGCCCGGGCCACCCGCCCAGCATCGGGGGCAGCCAGTGGAGAGTTCATCGTCAGGGGCGCAATGTCGCTTTACGGAGCATTCAGAGAGGTCTCTTCCACTGTAGTGGGTGAAGCATCAGCCACCCGCATAGTATTGGGGGCAGCCGGTGGTGATCTCGTCTCCAGGGGCATAACGTCGCATGATGAAGCATTCAAAGATGTCTCCTCTGCTGTAGCGGGTGAAACACTAGCCACCCGCCCAACGTCGGGAGTAGTCAGCAGAGTGCTTGATGTTAGGGGCACAATATCCCTAGATGGAGCATTCAGAGAAGTCTCCACCACGGTAGCAGGGGCAGTGCTGCTTTCAGGAGGATCCACTCTCAAGCGAGTACCTCGAGGGCACCCCATGCTTCCCGTCTTCGTACCCCTCTTTATGCTTCTTGAATTTGAACACCTTCAGCGCATGCTGACAATCGGCTATAGCCTCCTGCTCATGTACTTTAGCCTCGGGCAATCTGCACCTGATTCAAGTCATCATTGAGACACTCCCTCGCCTCCTTGAAAGCATCCTGCTACGATCTTAGGGCAACCTCTGCCTCCTCTGCACGCATTCACATCCCCTCAAGATCCAGCAGGGCAGAGTCCTTCTGTTGTAGCTCGGAATCCTTCTTCAACATCTTTGACCCCTTCTTCTCCGCTCCCCCCTAAGCTGCGCCACCTCCTCTTTTTGGCTCAAGAGAGCCACCAATCACAACCCAAATCTTCTTTAAGTTAACCAATCTCCTCAGCCGCCGCCTGTCCTACAACACTGAGCTCCTCCATCCTCCGGCGCAAATCAGAGACTTCGCCCTCCCTTGTATTTAGAGCATCCTGGTGGTCATCCAGCAGCTTCAAGAGGAGAACCACGTTCTGAAGGGGAAGCCAAAGTTAAGCGACACTCAAACAAATAACTCAAGACAAGGTCATCAAGTTACTTCTCCTAAAGAAGTCATTTTTCAGATGTCGCCTTCGCTCCTTCAAAGACAGGGCTTTAAGTTCCTCAAGGCCCCTGAGGTAGTCTTCGTACTCGAGGGTCACCTCAATATCACCCCTCCAGAAGAACAATCCTAGTTTTAGATCCGCAACGATCCGTCCCGAAGACAGTTTTTGGATTGTGTGGTGATCTCTGGGGAGACTACACCACCGACTACCCTTACGCCCTCCGCAGCTTAAGGATGCTCAGAATTGCCCACCCTCTCAAGACCATACGGAGATGGAAGCCTAGCGTCATCCACAATCGGGGGTACTGTTGTCTCAGTCCCCCTCTTGGTGAGCGACTCAGTAGTGGGAGGCTCTGCAGGCATCTCTGGAACCATATCCACAACCTTTGTAGTGGTCTCAGTGATGGGTAAAACCCCCCCGAACACTGTTCACACGGTCCGAGGATCCAACCCAACCCTCCTCAGCCTCAAAAGAACATACCATGGCGGTGGATAAAGGAGAGGTCGAGACTTTGAGCAAGCCCGTCATCTCCTCATCGTCAGACTCATCAAACTGAAACCGACTCTTCTTCTGCAGGAGAGAAGCAAGTGTTGAGAAATAGTCTCTACTAATAGAAAATTAAAGATGGGCAGGATCTACCTTGGGGCGCGAGACACGCGAAGACGGGGCATGAGTGCTCTTCCCTTTAGTAGGAACCGTCTGTCCTGAGATCCCCAAATTGGATGGTCGGGAGGATTCCCTTTCAAGCAGGTTCTTCAGGCTCGAAGGCAGGTTGGATCTTACCCATAGCTGGCACCTTCGGGATGACTGGGAGTTCAGGAGGCTTGTTCGGATCTAACAACCAACTCCAGTTGCGGTTGTTGTGGTTGATAGTTGTCAACCTCCTCAACTTCACCTCAACATCAGTGATAGGCAAAGGCCCCCCATGATAGCTGAAGTCCAAGTTTCAAGTTACTGGCACTGCCCCATGTTTGTCTTCAGATTCAGCCTACCACGGTTCGGTCACCCGAACCATGGTATCTCATATACCATGGTCACTGTTGACTATGTTGACAATAACTTTTTCGACCCCGCTTTGGGGGAAAAAGTTGCGCGCTCTTTGAGTGGTCTTCCTCAGTGAATACGCGATGTTTAATATCTCAAGCGGGCACGCTTCAGAAGTATACAAATCACAGAGAACCTCGAACTCTAGTATTGTATGCCACGTTATCGCTGACAACTAAGAGGGGGCGACTTTGTAAAAAGCCAGACTGCTGTGGATGAAGCTCGTCATCAGCAGCCTCAGCCCCAGTGCCAAGATCTGGGTATGCATATATACACCCTCCCAATTAGGCGAGGCTGAGGAAACGTCAACACAGTGGGGACAAAATTCAAATTTTATCCCCAGATTCGAACAAAAGCTATAACTGGCCAAGTATCTATCCACCGCATTCTGATCATAGAACTTGGAGGTTTTTGAATCGAAGTGCATTCATATTCTTGGTACGATAGGAAGCTCTCTTTCCCTTCTCCTCCATTGCGGCCTTTCATGTGCTCGTGCCGCTGATTGTCGCAAATTTTTCTGCCTCTATTATTATGACAGAAATAAGAAGACAGCTGGGATCTGAGAACCAGAAAATTAGGAGAGGGCAAGAAAGTAAAAGAAGGTGCAGAGAATTGGGAAAATGCCCAAACCCCATATGGTTGCCTTCTTAAACCTATAGGAAAGTGAACCGCCTCTCAATCGGGGCCTTACATGAGTTACTGCAAATTAGATCAGAACCATTGCTCCAGATGAAAAACACCTAGAGGGGGGGGGGGTGAATAGGTGTAAGTGCTAATCTAATAACTTAATGCAAACTAAGTGCGCTAAATGCGGAAGCTAATGCAAATTATGCACAAACTAATACAATACAACAAATGTAGCCGAATTCCCCTTGCGAGGCTCTGGACTAACTCCCCTTGATTCCCCTTGAAATGGATTGAGGTGCTATGTGAAGCTCTTGTTGGATGAGTATAAGTTAGGCACACACACAAGCAATCCAAGCAATATGAAATACACACAATCAAGCCAAGCATGTAATAAATATGACAATAAGAAATGCAAGGCACAACACAAGCAATATATGATATGAATGAATCAATGCTCAACACAAGCAAGTATGATATGATGATGAGTATGATGCTTTGCACAATTATAAGAGAGAGAGTTAGAGAGACAATGGATCAAAACGCAAACACCAAGATTTGTTTCGAGGTTCGAGCACCTTGCTCTACATCCCCGCCTACACCACCGTGTAGGATTTCCACTATCTCAACTCCCACCGAGGGAACCTCTACCTAAGAGGATTTCTTACAACTCTAGGAGTACCAAACTCCTCTCTCAACAACAACCTCCTCACAACCGAGGGGTTAGGCCCGTAGCCAATACAACAACCAATCCACACACCTCTACCGAAGAGGCTCACAACCAAACTCCACCTCTACCGAAGAGGGAGCAAACCAATAACCCAATACAACAATCTCCACCTCTACCAAAGAGGGAGCAACTCAAGAAATCAAGGGTTTACAACAAGTGGTATATCTCAACCACAAACCTCTTTCCTTTTTCTTTTTCCACAAAAATAAGATCCTAAATAGTTTAGGATAGAAGATATAGCTCAAGTGTGGAATCAAAGTATTTTTGGAAACAAGCAACAAGAAAAACTACTTGGGAAATCTCTTGTATATGATAGAAAATGAAATACCAAATCAAAATCCCAAAACCTAGTTTTCTTTAATTTTCCAAAAACCCAAAACAAATAAAGATGAGAAGTTTTTGCACTTAAAACTCTTTTAAAAACTCTTTTAAACACTTCAGAAAACTGAAAATTTTTCTCTTGAAAAACTTAGCTAAAATCCCCAAAGAGATGGGGTTTATATAGCCCCTATACAAAACTAGCCGTTAGGCTGATGTGGCAGCCTGACAGGCCACCGGTCGACCGGCCCGGTCGACCGCCAACGGTAAAAAATGTGACCGTTAGGCAATAGCGGTCGACCGGCCCGGTCGACCGATAAAACCCGAGAGCAGAGCTCTCAACTCGGTCGACCGGCCCGGTCGACCGTCCCAGAGACTCTAAAACGTGCACAGACTTGTGCACGTCGGTCGACCGTCCCGGTCGACCGGCCTATGGTGCGGTCGACCGGTCCGGTCGACCGACTTGGCCTGACAGTCAGTCCCCAGTTCTGCACAGATACGGGATTTGAAAATAGGTCTTTTCACTCAATAAAAATCCCATAAATTCACAGTAAATCTAAAAAATAGTTTTAATCACAATAAAAACTGTTTTTCTAAAAATATGTTTTTCTAAAACTTGTTTTATCATTTTACTTTGATAACCAAACTTGTGATAAAAATTTCAAGACATATATCAATCATATCAATTCAATTTTGTGTCTTGCCAATTTTATCAAAAACAAAACTTGTATTTTATCAAACTAGAATTTTCCAAAAACATGAATAGGGATATCAAAATAAGTTTGTTTACCAAGTTAAAACATGTATGTATAAATAGAAAACATCTACTATACATATAACATATGTAAACTTGTTTTGATCACTATTCATAAAAACCAAATATCATATCATAAAACGTGTGTGTTTTGTGTTCACTTGAGCATATCAACTAAACTAAGCTTTACAAATGGATCTAAAACTCTATCTAAACTAGGATACCTAAGTCTTCTTGTCGATCTTCCATCTTCAAGTAGACTCGATCCCAAACGCGTGATCCTCCAAGTGCAAAGGTATGATCTTTAAGCTTTGGCACTGGAATCAACATGGAAAACTTCTAAACTCCTTGTTGAAGCTAATCACCAACTAATATCCTGTTAATGATCTGAAACTTAGAAGCACAAGAATATTAGTAAACATAACTACATGAGTTGATCATCATCAAAACTAGAGTGGAAGGCCATTTGGGCCAACACCAGATACGCAGTACCCACCTCAAACGCCACTTCTACTAAAGCAATAATGACCTGATCGATATTGTAGCAGATTTGACACACATTTAAAACTCTGCCAGCTTATAGAGCGATGCACGCCACTACGAGATGAAACTTGAAGTGACAACGATTGACACGTGTCCAAACCTAAATTTCTATCTGTTCCTCTCTCTGTTAGAGTCCCCAGGAGCTAATAGCCCCCGAGGAAATTCTCCGACTTCTTCCAAAAAGAAGGAAGCAGAGGGAGCATCTGTAGTGGTCACTTTCTCACCCACCTGGGATCGTGACACGTGTCTATTGAGCCTCCAAGGGTTGCGTGTGGCCACTTTCAGAACATCTAACTCAGAGTCTTCGCCCAATTTGTATTTTTAGCGGGTCAGATAATTAGAATAAGAGATAAACCAGTTGAGGGGAGATCTCTATTTTTAAGTCATATCATCCTCCAAACGAGGCAGTTACTCCCTGGAGAAAGTTCATCCTTATCCTTAGCAAGGCACGGACCACCAGATGGAGATAGACTCTCCCCTATCTCGATTCAAACCAAGATATTCAGCTCGACAGCCATCAGGATAAGGAACTTAAGTGTTCAAATTGAGCGTAACTTCCTGCCTTATCTTGTATATATGACCTGTATAAATAACAGATCTCTCCCAACATGGAGGAGGATCATAGTTCCAATCCAGAAAGCCTAGCACTCTAGAGAAGCCCACTTGTAATCACCATTATTATAGTAAAATTCTTCTCTCTTTCTCTGTGGTGTTTTCCTTTTAAGAGTTTTCCACATAAGATTCAGTGTGCTTACGATTGCTTTCTCTAATTTAATTATACCCACTCATTATTTTGATGCATGGATTGATTCCATAGGAATTTACCCACAACACTACTGATAAGCATGAAACTTTAATCAGTAGCTAATAATCCCAAAGAGATTAAAATTCTACTTGAACTCATCAAGCGTTAGAATTTTCTCTTCTCTCTTCTCAGGCCGAAATCTTGAAGCTTTTTTTTAAAAAAAACCAAGAATTATTAATCAAGCCTAAAAGCAAAAGCCAAAAATATTGAACCCTCTCTTTAGCTATTCATACCCATTTATAGGGATTTTTGAGATGTAACTGTCCCTTAAATCCCTCCATAATGGGGATTCATTCCTAATTATGTGGAGAAAATGTGAGCGTTAATTGACCTAGTTGGTGGCTGTCAGTTACAGTAGAAAACGCAGACTTTGTTCTAACGCGGAGAGATTCATAAGCTTACATCTGTATTGAAACGCGGAGCTCACAGGCTCGCGTTTGAATTCAAACGCAAAGTTATTCAGACTCGTGTTTGTGTTAAAATGCGACTCCGAGGTTTGTGTGTTGAAGAGTAACGCGACCATCACATTTAGCACAAAACGTGACTTCGCGTTGCATTATTGATGAAGCGACTATGAAAACGCGATCCTCGCATTGAAATGAGACATGCGTTTGAGGCTTTGTCTTTAGTAATGTTTAGATAACCTACAAAGAGTATGAGGAGAAGACTACCAATATGTGCATTTTGTGCTCGCAACTCGATCAACTTCGGTGTCTCGTTCCATGGGGCCGGGCTTGTTTATGGGATACCGAAGCACACGTCAGAGTAGCTAGCGTTGAATTACACTAGGAGGTTGGCGGTGGAAGAGCTAGATTTACTAGAAAAGAATTTTTTAAAAAAATAAAAGTTTTAACATCGGTTTCACGTTGAAAATATTTGTTTGACGTCGGTTTGAAACGTCAAACCGACCTCTAAAATTTTCCACTTACAACATCACTCCCAATAACATCCGTTTTGTAACTCGATGTTACGATGATTTTAAATGACGTAATATATCTTTTTTGTAGTAGTGAACTGAGTCCTGATCAAATGCAGGTCCCAGATTGATCCTCATCTAGAGTCCAGAAAAAAGAGAGGTCCCATGAGCTGCTTGAATTTGGAGCCGGTGAAAAGACAGCGGTGCAAGAAGACAAAGGATAGGCGACCCTCCTCGTCTTAGTTACTAGTCCCACTGGCTTCGTTGGTTAGCATGATTGGGACTCTCAGGGGACCATGCAATCAAGTGTTTTATTGATCCGTGACCCAATTTGGCATTATTCTGCCTTCTTCTTCTTCTTCGTTATATGTTCATATATCAGGTTTAGAGATTTCTCTTCACCAAAAAAAAAAAAAAAAATCAGGTTTAGAGATCAGAGTAGGTTTGTAACAAAAGATATACTTAATCTACATCATTAGAGGCAAGATTAGATTAGCAATGAAGGTTAGCAACATAAGCTTGTGCAACAAAGCTAGTTAGCTGGCTGCATTCATACAAGTATGTGGGATTGGATGGGGCTTGATTAAGGCTGATTACTTCATTAACCGAGTTTATTAGAACTTTTCCATCCTGAATTCAAGGTGAGCAGGCTAGATATGTCATCTAATGGATAAAAACTCAAATACTTTTGACTAACCTTGTACCAGAATGAGTTTTACAGATTCCGAACATATAGTTTCTTTTGAATATATTGGTTTGATAATTTTGGCTAATAAGACAAAGAATTCACATAATGTGAGACGTCACCGCAGCAATTAAATTAACAGAAACCAATCAAGAATGAATGTTGGTCACCAAGACATTCCAAGGGAGTACACACCTTAGTCACTTCCATAGGTGATCGATGCAATTGAAAATTTTAGCTGGCCACACAGTGTAAGGTCTGGGCCTCTTCAAATTGATCCCATCTGAGCTCAACAACCGCGTTTGAGACATCTCAAATTAAACAATTAGTTCTACTTATTCTCTTTGTCCGAACAATCAAATATTCAGTGTCACTATATGTTGGACTCAGGATAGATCTGGCACTAATCAATGTCACTGATCTAATTGGTCAGGTCGGTAAATATCAAATAAGAGGTTTTCTGTTCAGTAGAACGTTTCTTAATTAAAGATTCACCTTTTAATTACCTTCCTTAGTTAACCACCAATTAGACTAGTATTAGTCAGTCTCAAAATACTATAATATTTATGAGCATAAATATTTCAGTATAACCTCAGTTTAAAGAACGTTAGTTCACTTATACAGCAATTGGAGTAAGTACGCATGTAGCGAATTTTCTTTAGACAACTATGTCCCCCGCTACGGTGCTAACGGGTTACTGGACACTGGTCTCCTAAGATACAACACTCCTTCACAGTATTTAAATAGCACTACTAAATCACCGTATGGTCGAATCATAGTTAATCAATATCTTCACAGGATTTCAATGCAACAGGACGAAGACAAATTTTATGGAGAATATTTGTCTTAACTTTGAAGGATTTATCCACTGTAGATAAAGGAGGGAGAGAAGAATTAATGTCTTAGGCAGACAGAGATTTAGACAACAATTCTATTTAAGAATCTGTTGAATTTTCTAAGCCTTCTTTTAGAACGAATCTTTTCCTTACTTCAGAGTCTTCTTTAGAACTCTGATCTTCACTATGACTCTTTTCAGAAGTGAACTTTAGTGTAAAGGAGGAGAGAAGGAAATGAATTCTATGTCTTTAGAATCACGGAAAGTGAGTAGTCTACGATATTGCACTTTTATATCGCATTTTCCTACCGATTTATGAATAAAATATTGTTCTAAATCGTGTTTTTCTCTCTTTTGCATATAATCAAGACTAGAAGGGCAAAATGGTAAAAAAAGCTTAATTAAACCCATTTTCGGGTAATTAAATCTGGATTTCTTAGAGGCCAAGTTAGAGAATTTCTAGAAGATACATTGAATCTAGACGTTGGCGTGTGTTTGACGAAAATCTAGACTCAAAAACCCGAATCTAAGAATACCTGAAAGGTCCCCGAAGCGAGACGAAACAGCTCGCCAAAATCAGGACCTAAGTCTCTAATACGGCCACAAAAACGCGGCTATGGCCACAGAAACGCGGCTCGGCCATCTTGGCGAGCCACGCGTCGATTTTTAACGCGTGACCTCGTCTCGTCTTCTAAAATCTCCTTACCTCTATAAAGCCCTGTAGAGACTTAAGACGCAAGCAGATCAGCGAGTAGGCGAGATTTTCTCTCTTTTAGTGTAGTGTAGTGTAGGTGTTCTTCTTCTTTCTTTTGTATTCTTATTTCTTTTTAGATTCATGTATTAGGGCAGAGAGATTCAGAGAGAAAAAGAGAGAGATTGATGTAAGAGATGGTGACAATCTATGTAATCTCCCTCCTTTCTTCAATGGTTTCTTCTCTAACCTCTAACATGACTAGCTAACCTTCATTTCATGGCAATCTAACTACTAATCACTAATCATCTAACCTTTTCTTGATAATCCACATGAATCTAATAGCATCTATAAGGTCTTGCTCTTGCAAGAGCCATTGATGGCTCATGATGATGGTTTATAACATCTAACTTGCTAAGCAAGCTAACTCTCTCTTATTTCATACTTACTTCTAATGATTTTGATGATCTAAGATTTGTATTAGCTTGCACTTGATGCAAGTTTTGAATATGAGGAACCATCTTATGTACCATGCTTTATATTGCTTCTTGCAGCTGAGGACTAGTGATGGCCAAGTATCCATGTGAGGTAACTTTCACTAAGAGCTTAGCATAATTAGTGGAGCATTTAGTAGTTAGTTGCTATGAATTTTCTTCTCATTTTATTTTGTTTTCAAACCACTCTTCAACATAAAAATACCACTTTTATTTCATCACCTATCTCTTCTACTTCTTCTTTTCTTTTATTTTGTTTCTAAAACCTCTTCTTATTTTTTTCTTTTATCGTATTTAATTTTCTTGTTTTCTTTCACCGATTCACAGCCACTTTTTATTTGCTTTCACATTGTTACTTTCATCGCCTTCTCTATCTATCACTTCTGAATTCTTTTTCTTTTTCTTTTTCTTCTTCTTTTTCTTATTCTTTAACTAAGAAGAATTGTTAACATACGACGTGAATAAGAACTGTTAATGCATTTATTGCCTCCCGTCTCTGTAGATTGACCCGTTGAGCCAATGCTATAACGGAAGTATCGAGGGAATATTAGCACACATATAATTTCACTAATTTCATAAAACACACGTTTTCAAGCTCTTATTACCCAAAAATGGGCCACAAAACCCCCTAGAGTATATTTTTTCATAAATTTATGATGTTAACTACAAATTAGCTTTTTATAAATGTTTCTTTTCAGTTTTTTAATTTTCGTATACTACGCATCTTTCTTTTACTTAGATTAATTTTACTAGTCTTTTTTTGAGACGCTCATTGTATCATGGTAGATAGGATATTAATGACTGCGGGTAGGTCACAGTCATAATATAGTATTTTATAACTTGTATTATACGAGGACTGCAATCACATCGCAGTGCTAATCTACTTTGTTAGGACAGAATGTTGTTAGGATTGCGACCTTTGTCGCATATTATAAACGAAAAAAATTCAGTAATATGCGGATTGCAATTAAGAACTCAAATGAGGTTGTTGTGCTTAACAATAACAAGCTTTATATAATTTTATTGCACTGCGAACTTGATGGCAGTTCATATGTGCAATAAGAACTAACCGTTTTTGAGTTCATACTGCGATCATAGTCGCAGTTCATTTAAAATGGCATTTCTGAGTAAAATTTGACTGCCAGTTTTGTCTCAGCTATAACAATATCTGTTTTATAATTAACTGCAACCGTGATCACAGTTCTTATTACTAGTAAAAAAGAAGTTATATAAGACTGCATCCAAGATCGCAGTGTTCTAAACATCTTATTTTCCAAAAACTTTTATGTGGGCCACAGTTCAGATAGAGATCTGTTTTCATTTGATTTGATCAATCTTATCTAACGACCCACATGAAAGTTCTCACAGAAATCCGTGAGAACCGTTCTTAGGGGATCAACTTTATATGTGTGTGTGTATTAAGTGATCTGGTGAGACAACTAGCTTAGGCAAGAAGATGAGAAGGGAGCAGAAGAGTCGTCATATTAGCTTTTGGGTAGTTGAGATTAGATTTAAAGGAAATAAAATTAAAATTAAAAACTAAATTAATCAACCAAAAAACTAACACAACGAACCCAAAAACTAATCTAAACCACCCAAAGGATAATCCGACGGCTCCTATGCTTCCTGCTCATCTTCTCCCCTAGACCAGTTGTCTCACCTGGTGTGTGTGTGTGTGTGTCTCTCTCTCTTTATATATATATATATATATATATATATATATATATATATATATATATATATATATATATATATATATATATATATATATATATATATATATCCAGTGAGAAAGCTAGTTTAGGTGAGAAGATGAGAAGAGAGTACAAAAGCCGCATGATTATCTTTTGGGTGGTTAAGATTAGTTTTTGGGTTGGTTAAGATTAGTTTTTAGGTTGGTTAATTTAGTTTTGGTTTTTAGTTTTATTTCCTCCAAATCTTATCTCAACCACCCAAAAACTACTCCAACGGTTCCTATGCTTTTTTCTCATCTTCTCACGAAAGCTAGCTTTCTCACCGGATCACTAATATATATACATACATACTTGTGTAGTTCTGGAAGGATTCGAGTCTGAATCCTTCCCACTCAAATACCAACATCCAACATTCAAATACAAGGTCCACTCTGTTGAAGTTGATCTATATTATTTAAAGTGCCTAAAAAATCGAAAAATAATTGTTTTGAATACTTTTTCCTTACATCAAGTGGCGCAAAATGGACAGCCGAAAGTAGTGAGTTGGTTATATCTATATTTTTAGACATACAAATTCTCAATCTGGCAGTTGATCATGATCTAAACATTAAAAATCCTACAAACTAATTTTTGTTAGGTTTCAAATGTTTTACACCATTAAACTAACCAACTCACTAACTAGGTCGTCTGTTTTTTCCTTACTTGATGCTTGGGAAAAAAGTATTTAAAATACTTGATTTTTGATTTATAAATACTTGAAATAATATAAATCAACTTTAACAGAATAGATCTTGTATTTGGATGACGTATGGTTGTATTTAGTGGGAAGGTTTCGGGCTCGAATCCTTCCGGAACTACACAGGAGAGAGATAAACTTGTGTAGTTCCGGAAAGATGCGAGCCCGAATCCTTCCCACTCAAATATCACTATCTGACATTCAAATACAAGATTCACTCCGTTAAGTTGATCTATATTATTTAAAGTAACTAAAAATCAAATATCAAGTGTTTTGAATGCATTCATCCATCAAGCAGTGCAAAATAGACGGCCGAAAGTAGTGAGTTGGTTAGATCTATGTCTTTAGACATATAAATTCTCGATTCGGCCATTTGATCATGATCTAAACATTGAAAAAACCCTACAAACTATTTTTTGTTAGGTTTCAAATGTTTTACACCATTAAACTAACTAACTAACTATTTAGGTAGTCCATTTTTCTCCTATTTGATGCACTGGCAAAAAGTATTTAAAATACTTAATTTTTAGTTTATACAACTTCAACAGAATGAATTTTGTATTCGGATGGTGTATGATTGTATTTGAGTAGGGCGTGAATCCTTCTAGAACTACACAAGTCTAGACTTGTGTAGTTCCGGAAGGATTTGAGTCCGAATCGTTCCCACTCATATACCAGCATCCAAATACAAGATTTACTCCATTGAAGTTGATCTATACTATTTCAAGTATCTATAAACCAAAAATCAAGTATTTTAAATCAAGACTTGTGTCCTTCGTTGAAGTTGATCTATATTATTTTAAGTATCTATAAATCAAAAAAGCAAGTGTTTTGAATACTTTTTGCCCATTCATCAAGCGGCGCAAAATGGACGGCCGAAAGTGGTGAGTTAATTAGATCTATGCCTTTGAACATACAAATTCTCAATCTGGCCATTTGATTATGATCTAAACATTTAAATATCCCTACAAATCAATTTTTGTTAGGTTTCAAATGTTCTACACCATTAAACTAACCAATTCCCTATTTAGGCTGTCCTTTTTCCCTACTTAATGTATGGGCAAAAAGTAATCAAAACACTTGATTTTTGATTTATAGATACTTGAAATAATATAAATTAACTTCAATAGAATGGATCTTGTATTCGAATGTCAGAGGTTGGTATTTGATTGAGTGGGAAGGATTTGGCATCAAATCCTTTTGGAAGGACGCAAGTCTCTCTCCCCCCTATACACACATACATACATACATACATACATACATATATGGGTATCTGCACCTCAACCGCTATCTGAGAGAACTCTCTCAGCTGGCAATGGGACCTGGTCCCACTCCTAAAAAATTTCAGATATTCTCAGTCTAATTAGCACTGCAACTATGGTAGCAGTCCTCACAAAAATACAGCGACTATGGTCGCAGCCCTCACAAAAATACTGCGACCACGACAACAGTCCTCACAAAAAAATACTGCGACCTAGTTGTAGTACTCACAAAAAACTACGATCATGGTAACGCTGCGCTCAACATCTATGGCTGAGATTCAGCCACGTCCTTGCCAGCTGAGAGAGTCTCTCAGCTGGCGGCTGAGGTACGTCTCTCTCTCTCTCTCTCTCCCCCCCCCCACACACACACACATATATATATGTGTGTGTGTGTGTGTGTACGTGTGTGTGTGTGGGGGGGGGGGGGGAGAGAGAGAGAGAGAGAGATGGCCGTTGATGGAGTCTATCACCAGCCACAGAGGTGGTAGTATATCATGCCTAGATTTGGGTTGAGCGGGGAGCTTCAGTAAATTTGCAAAAAACACTTCAACAATCGTAACTTTGCAAAAAAAACACCCCCTCCTCTCCTCGTCCCCGAAGCGTCAGCCACTGCTCCTCTCCTCGTCCCGGTGTCTCTTCTCCTCTCCTCTAAACCCCAACATCCCCCCCCACCCCCACCCCCTCTCTCCCCCAAAAACCCAAAAAAAAAAAAAAAACAGTGCCACCCCTCTCCTCTCTTTACCAACAGCCAAAACCCCCACCCCATTGCCACGAGCGCGTGCTGCCCCTGTTTCCCCTCCTCTTTTCTACACTAATGTCGGCAACCTTCTCTCCCCTCGTTCTCTCCAAGCTTCCAGCGGCCCCTTACTATGCTTCTCTCCATGTCACACAGGCGTCTCCTCTCCATCCTCTCTCCTGCTATCTTACATCATGCCTAATAATAGAAATCTGCCTCTCATCTGTGTCTGATGAGGACATCATGCCACCGCCCAGGAGCAGGTTCGATCGAGTATACTTCAGGAGGCGACGCGCTGGTCTTCTA
Source organism: Agave tequilana (assembly GCA_038442645.1). Taxonomy (NCBI): domain Eukaryota; kingdom Viridiplantae; phylum Streptophyta; class Magnoliopsida; order Asparagales; family Asparagaceae; genus Agave; species Agave tequilana. Next base: position 90,767 of record JAVJIF010008751.1, read on the forward strand.
TGGCTTTAGATGGGACTTGTTTCAGGCGTTATTGATAGTAGATGTTTTTAGCTTTATTTATTTTCCTTTTATTTTTATTATTTTGTGGACGTTTAGTACCACATCGGTTATTTTCCAGTAGTCATCTTTTGTAAAGCCTATATAAGGCCCCTTAAACTATTGGAATGGATTATTGATTGAATGATTAAAATTTCCACAAATTATCTGGTAATTCTTGAGTCTCTTTTGCTCTCGAGTTTTGGGTGAGAAGCCCGCGTAAGGGGTGGAAACCCAAATTTTATCTTTTTCTCAATTTAAATCTTGATTCGATTTGAAGGTGATTGCGATCCAGGTAATTTTACATCATTTTGGTATCAGAGCACCGGTTTTCAATCCCCTTCAACATTTTCTTTTTCCAAATTTTCTTCCAATCTCCCAAACCCTAGATCTATCTCAGCACCAGATTCAGATCCATTCAAAAAAAAAAAAAAAAAAAAACCCAAACAATTCCCTTCGAAAAATCCCCGTTCACCACTGTTCACCATCTCCTCAAAAAAAATCTCGCCGCCAAGATCCAGTCGCACGTCTTCATCAACATCTCAGTCGTCGTCACCCTCCACCACCGCAGTCGGAGCTCGCAGATCCAGTCGTCTTCCTCCCTCTAAAGCTTCGTCGTCCTCGCCAAAGCATCATCGGGGCTTCATCGCCCTCACAGGAGCATCGAAGCCCTTGCCAGAAGACTCACCGTCGCCGCCGCCGCTGCTTCCCCTTGCCCTAGCCGACAGCGAATAGAGAAGAAAGAAGAGATCGAGCGTCGCCGGATCCCCCCTCTGAACCTAGATCGGAGCGTCGCCACCCAATCTTCAACGACGCCCTCCGCCACCACCTCAGGTCAACACCGATCGGATCCGGTGAAGCGTCTCTCGCCCAACATCGTCGTCCTCGTCTTCGTCGCTGATCCGATCGCCGAACCCACCGCCATCATCGTCAGGAGACCGCCCCCACAGCAGCACCCTCCACCGCCCTGTTTTCCGCCGCCGCCGCTGCTCCGTTCTGCCCTAGCCCTGAGATCGAAAGGAAGAGGGCTTCGCGTCGCCGTCTTCATCTCCGAAACCTCGCCGGTGAAAGCCCAGGTCGCCACCAGGTCGCCGCCGCATCTCTGCCCTAGCCCACAGCGAAGAAGGGAGAAAGGATCGGGTGAAGTTCAAACCCGATTGGGTTTAAGTAAGCGAACGGGTTTAAAAAAAAAAAAAAAGACCCGATCTGTTTTCTTTAAGGGGATTAACTGATTGGTCCGGATCCTTTGCTAAACCCTCGAACCCGACCCGAACACGACTCTCACTCAGTTCCAACCGAGCCGATCACCCTGGTTTAGACCAGGTCTGGTTCAACTAGAGTCCAGATCAGGCCACACCCGAGTTGACTCGTACCTGGTTCAGACCAAGTCTGGGTCAAATACAGTTCAGACCCAATTCAGTTCAATTCAGTTCAGTGGCAGACCAGATCTTCCAGAAGTCGTTCAGGGCTCGTTTCAAGTCCGAATTGAGCCGTTTTCGAGGCAGTGGATTCGTGACGACTAGTACTACGAGCCTACAGCAGTCTCGGTCAGGTTTGAGTTACAGTCGTCGTCCCAGGTAACTTTGAATATTCTGTCAGTTTCCTGCCATTTAATTTAAATAGCTAGTCCTTCCAATCTGTCGCATGATAGAATTTATTGACTGTTGCCCACTATATAAGTGAGTTGTGTGATTCTGATCTTGAGTGGTAACCGACCTAATATTAATTGTGCAACTAAATTAATTTGAATTTGTGGTTACTTGATTAATCTTGAAAATTAACTGTATCAGCACGTGTTTTATCACTGTCTCCACATTACAATTTCTTAATCACGTGTTAGTCTCATTAGCTTAAAATTGGTATTATCTTTCACCATTCTAATCTCTGACTCCTCCTACATAACATACATATCCTAAGGACAGCTTGCATTTAGGGTCAGTGAAAATCTTGCATGCCTACTAGAAGTGGTAGAACTTTTTCTATAGGCGAAACTTCAGCACCAATGGACCCTAGCATTCATGATACCCTTAACACAATCCTACAAAAGATAGAGAGCATGGACAGACAACTACAAGAAGTTAAGGATCAGGTTGATGTCAACTGTAGGGATCTAGCAACCAGAATTGGTAGGCTAGAAACCAATAGGAGAAGAATCAGGGATGATGAGAGTTCTCGAAATGACAGTAGGTCTCCTAGGCGTGAGCGAGGCCCACCTTACCGAACAACTGATGCCGATGCCCAGTATATCAGGAGCGTTAAAGTTGATGCTCCTTCTTTTGACGGGCGTTTAGACCCTCAGGTCTATATCGATTGGCAGTTGGCCATGGACCGATATTTTCGTTGGCATGACATGTCTGAATCAAGAAAGGTTCGATTGGCCGTTATGAAATTAACGGGACAAGCTGGGCAATACTGGGAAAATTTAGAGAGGATGATGAGGTACAGAAGGGAAGACCCCGTGGACACGTGGGAAAGCATGAAAGAGAAGCTTATGATGAAGTATGTTCCACCATCATTCAGTCAACAATTGTTGGACAAATGGAATCGATGGACCCAGGGAAACAAGTCAGCCGCTGATTACATTGCTAAGTTTGATGAATATCTGAATCGGTGTGGGGCTATTGAGTTAGAATCTCCCGAACAGACCCTATCTAGGTTTAGGTCCGGTCTTAGGGATGATTATCGCCGAGAGCTCATTGCTCGTGGCATCACGACTCTAGAACAGGCATATCAGCTAGTCACCGACCTAGATGAGTCTAGAGGATCCTACTTTAACCGAAGTAACTTTAAGGATAACTCTAGAACCACCACTACTGGCCAGCCAAGCTTCAACCGAACACTTCCTACCCCAAGTAAACCTGCCTCCAGTTCCTCTAGCGTCAAACCAGCAGGTCCCTCTGGTACAAAGCCCTTTGTATCCGAGAAGAGAACGGTAAGTGAACCAGGAAAAGTCAACCCTAGAACCCAATGCTACAGGTGTCAAGGGTATGGTCACCTTGCCAGCCAGTGCCCGAGTCAAACCAAAACCCTCCTTGTCGAAGTTCCCATTGAAGATATAGAAGGAGAGGATGATGGAGAAGAAGTGGTGCACCAACAAGACGATGACTCGGATGCCTCTGTCGAAGAGTATGAATTTAATGGGTGCATCCGAACTGTGGAAACGACGAGCTTACCTCTTAATGTAGCTCGCACCCAATTAGGAGTGGTTAGATGTACTTTAACCCAGCCTGAACCACTCAACGACTGGAGAAGGACTGCCATATTCCAAACTTGCATAAAAATTGGTAATAAGAACTGCAAGGTAATAGTGGATAGTGGCAGCTGCATCAACGCTGTGGCGTCAAAGTTAATCACCACCTTGGGGATGACACCGGTGAAGCATCCAAGCCCCTACAAGGTTACATGGATCGATGCTACATCTATAGACGTTCAAGAGAGATGTCAAATTCCCATCCAGTTTGCCACTTACACAGACAATGTGTGGTGTGACATACTCCCCATGAATGTAGGTCATATCATTTTGGGTCGACCATGGTTATTTGACCTAGATGTGACCATACATGGACGTACCAATCAGTGTTCGTTCGTCCATAATGAGAAAAGGGTGAAGATTATGCCAAATCAACCAAAGCCGCCAACCCGAGAGAAAGAAGCTGATAAAGGGAAAGATAAAGTGGACGTTATAAATCCTAAAAAAAAGGTTGATAAAGGTAAAGGTAAGATGGAAATGAATTTTATTAGCCACGATCAAATTGAAAAGAGCTTGCAAGATGGTTCTACTTGTTATGCTCTCGTGGCTCGAGAGGCTAGCCGGGATATCGAGGAGCAGATTCCTGAGCACATCAAGCCAATTCTGGAGGAGTTTTCCGAAACCCTCCCACAAGATCTTCCAGGTGAGTTGCCCCCTATGCGAGACATTCAACATGCTATTGATTTAGTCCCAGGAGCGATTTTACCAAATTTGCCCCACTATAGAATGAACCCAACTGAACATGCGGAATTGCAACGACAAGTAGAAGAGCTACTTGACAAGGGGTTCATCAAGGAGAGCTTGAGTCCATGTGCGGTTCCCGCACTTTTGGCGCCAAAGAAGGATGGTACATGGCGTATGTGTGTGGATAGTCGTGCAATCAATAAAATTACCGTCAAGTACCGTTTTCCCATTCCCCGTCTTGATGATATGCTGGATCTGATGTCAGGTGCCACAATCTTCTTCAAAATTGATCTTAAGAGTGGATACCATCAAATTAGAATCCGACCCGGGGATGAATGGAAAACCGCATTTAAGACTAAAGACGGGTTATATGAATGGTTGGTCATGCCATTTGGACTGTCCAATGCTCCAAGCACCTTCATGAGGGTAATGACCCAATTGTTTCGGCCGTTTATCGGTAAGTTCGTGGTGGTCTATTTTGATGACATACTGATCTACAGCCAAACCCAGGAGCAACATGTGGGACATCTGAGGCAAGTCCTCCGCACACTCCATGCTGAGAAATTTTATGCAAATCCCAAAAAGTGTGCTTTTTGTATAGACAGGGTTATCTTCCTAGGATTTGTGGTTTCCTCCGAGGGAGTTTCCGCAGACCCTGAGAAAGTGAAGGCAATAACCGAGTGGCCACAACCCCGGACGATTAGGGAAGTCAGAAGCTTTCACGGGTTAGCCACTTTCTACCGTCGGTTCATTAAGAATTTTAGTGCTATCATGGCACCGATCACCGACTGTTTAAAGAGTGAGGTGTTCCAGTGGACACCTGCTGCCTCCAAAGCTTTCGCTGAAATAAAGAAGATGATGACGGAAGCTCCTGTAATGCGTCTTCCTGATTTTTCAAAAGCTTTTGAAGTAACTTGTGACGCATCGGGACTAGCAATAGGTGGTGTACTGAGTCAGGAAAACCACCCGGTTGCATATTTCAGCGAAAAATTAAATGATGCCCGTCAACGCTACTCCACTTATGATAAAGAATTTTATGCGGTTGTACAGGCGTTGCGCTACTGGAGACATTATCTGCTGCCACAGGAATTCGTGTTGTACTCAGATCACGAAGCGTTAAGGTATCTCAACTCCCAGAAGAGATTAAACGCGAGGCATAGCAAATGGGTGGAGTTCTTGCAAGATTACACTTTTGTTCTCAAACATAAAGCAGGCATCGAGAATAAGGTCGCTGATGCGCTGAGTCGACGTGTCACGATCTTTGTGGCAATGAGCACAGAAGTGGTTGGATTTGAGAAATTAAAAGAGGAGTATGAATCATGTCCTGATTTTGGGAACATTTATGTCACGTTACGAGACGGCCCTGTTCGTGAGATGTACGGTTTTCTCCTTCAAGACGGTTATCTCTTCCGATTCCGTAAGTTGTGTATTCCCCGTACGTCCCTCAGGAATTTTCTCTCTTGGGAACTACATGCTGGAGGTCTGGCGGGACATTTCGGTCAGAACAAGACAATTGAGGCCGTTGAACACCGATTCTACTGGCCGAGTCTGAAAAGAGATGTCTCTAAAGTAGTTAGCCAATGTCGCACGTGTCAATTAGCCAAGCAACAAAAGCAGATTGCCGGACCTTACACTCCTCTTCCTGTACCTAATTGCCCCTGGCAAGACGTGAGCCTAGACTTCATACTAGGACTGCCTAAAACTCAAAAGAAGCATGATTCTATCCTAGTGGTAGTTGACCGATTCTCAAAAATGGCTCACTTCATCCCGTGTTCCAAGACCTCAGATGCGTCTCGAGTGGCTGTCTTATTCTTTGATCATATCGTAAAGTTGCACGGGATACCTAAAACCATGGTGTCTGATAGGGATGTTAAGTTTGTTAGCTATTTCTGGAAAACACTTTGGCATAAAATGGGCACCAAACTGAAATTCTCAACCGCCTTTCACCCACAGACAGATGGTCAAACCGAGGTGGTAAACAGATCGCTAGGAAATCTCCTCAGGTGTCTAGTTGGAGAAAATTTAAAAACTTGGGATCTCATTTTGCCTATGGCTGAATTTGCATATAACGGATTTGTCAATAGGACTACGGGTCTCAGTCCTTTTGAAATAGTAAACGGTTTTAAGCCCAGGCAACCCATTGATTTAATTCCCAGGGCTCATCATCATTCTAGGGTATCAGACTCCGCATCAGCATTTGCATCCCATATCCATGCATTACATGAGGAAGTCAGAGACAAGATAATGAAAAATAATACTGATTATAAAGCTTCTGCAGATCTACATCACCGATTAAGATCTTTTAATGTCGGAGATTATGTGATGGTCCGCATGCGACCCGAACGGTTTCCACCAGGAACCGTGAAGAAATTACACGCGCGAAGTGCAGGGCCATTCAAGATTATTAAGAAAATCAATTCAAATGCTTATGTGGTGGATCTCCCACCTGACTTTGGCATTAGTTGCACCTTTAATGTTGAGGATTTGGTTCCATATCGAGGTACTTTTGATACCCCTTCTGATCCATTTGTGGATGAGCCAAGCCGAGACCTTCTTTCTGAGAGCCCCCCGCTACCTCCACTTCCCCCTAAAATGTCCTATGCAACAGAACATATAGATTCTATCTTGGATGATCAGATTATCTCTACTGGAGATGGAGGGACGAGACGCTATCTCATTAAGTGGACGGGAAAACCTGATTCAGAAAATTCTTGGATTACTGAGGAAGACCTCCAGCGTCTTGATCCTGATCGACTGGAGCACTATCACAGCAGACAGCAGTTCTGTCCCCCACACTCGACAGGGTCGAGTTCCTTCCACCCGGGGGAATTGATGAGGACATCATGCCACCGCCCAGGAGCAGGTTCGATCGAGTATACTTCAGGAGGCGAGGCGCTGGTCTTCTATGGCTTTAGATGGGACTTGTTTCAGGCGTTATTGATAGTAGATGTTTTTAGCTTTATTTATTTTCCTTTTATTTTTGTTATTTTGTGGACGTTTAGTACCACATCGGTTATTTTCCAGTAGTCATCTTTTGTAAAGCCTATATAAGGCCCCTTAAACTATTGGAATGGATTATTGATTGAATGATTAAAATTTCCACAAATTATCTGGTAATTCTTGAGTCTCTTTTGCTCTCGAGTTTTGGGTGAGAAGCCCGCGTAAGGGGTGGAAACCCAAATTTTATCTTTTTCTCAATTTAAATCTTGATTCGATTTGAAGGTGATTGCGATCCAGGTAATTTTACATCAGTGTCTCTCACAGAAAATCAAGAACATTTGGGTCAATTGTTACATGGATGTACACTTCAACAAACATCAGAATCCCGTTTCTGAAATCCTTTATAACTGGCAGGCGTATGAATGACAATAGCATATAGATCTGCAAATGATATTAAAGCTAAATATGCACACTTGCATAACAAAGAGAATAATAGTTACACTATTACGATCTGAATAGCAATTAATGTGCATATACCTTCCAAATTGTCTTCCATGTCCAAAAAAAAAAAAAAATGAAATCTCATTTAATTGCAATTTGTCTTTCATCAATTTGCTAACCGGGGATTCACTCAGTGAAATAGCCATGATGTTATCTCATTCATTAGTTCTTTAATAAAACAAGTATGTACAGTTTTAAGCCATCCCTTTGGTAATAATTCTTCAAGACCCCTTTCTCTCATTACTTTGCTATATTGGGATGACTACTTTGTACATGTGGGTGCCTCTCTGTGCATGTGCACAAAAAACTACTGAAATATGCAGTATTTTTAGGTATAAATTGCTAAAAATTATTCATGCTACCTGAGCCTGTCTGCTAAATATACAGAGAAGGTGAGACATGGAATTGTGTAAACGTTTGCTGTCATTTCTGGGAAGAAAACTGTCAACAGATGAAGTTCATGCATTAAAATAAGCACTGTTCAATTATAGATAGATTAGGCATTCAACAAGAAAGAGCTATTATATTTATCGCAATGCACTGCACATCAAAAGAACCAACAGAAAGACATTTCTAAGACGACTGAAAATCTGAGCATGCAGAACTAGTTATACACAGCCTCAGCAACCAAGTAGCAATCAAGCTCTTAATTGAATAAATAAAAGAATTTTTTTTTTAGCAAGTAACAATCTCCTAGTCACCCTCAGATACCATTAGGAAAATTAGAGTGATGACTCACAGGAAGCAAGATTATGCTAACTGTTAAAGAACATTCCATATACATCTACAAAATTAAACTTGTGTTTAATTGTTGCAAGATGGATAAGTTTGATGCATCATCTTTAAATTTCACCAGCGACCAGCTAAAGCTCGAACTTATCATTTCCCATACAACCGTGAACTTAGCCAGATGTCGCATGGTTTGTCTGTTCTGCCTGCTCGCAGAGTGCAAAATCTGCTGCGTGCCAAGGAAGGTGGAAAACATACTGGCTAGAACAGAAAAAACGCAGAGGACAACAATCCTAAAAGATAAGTAGCTTGGAGAAAACAGGAAGAGGCTTTGGATGGTTGCCAAAAGAAATAAAATAAATCCGTATCAGCAAATAGCAACCCGTGCGCTTGGGTTTAAGGAAAATAAGAATGAGTTATAGAGCGAGGGCATGGGAAAATAGCTATGATATGTAGGACATTTCTTACAACCAAAAATTGGCCTGTGTGACGGAGCTAGACACGACAATGTGTCCACCTGTACTTACAAATACATAAAGGTTTATTCACATCAAAACTACGTCTAAGATGAAGTATGTTACGCCTTCTCTTGACAAAACCAACTGTTCTTGTTGCTCATTTTAATATTTTAGGTTCTTTGTGTTGTGTGCAGATACAACAACCACATAGAGGAACCCTTAAGCCAAGATGCAATATAGAAGTACTACCAACAGTAAAAAAAACAATTGAACAATGAGAAGAACACAAACACAAGATCTTAACGAGGTTCGGCCTATTTTGGCTACGTTCTCGGGGCAAGGAAGAGAGATTTCTTTATTGATTTGATAATCAATACAATTTTGCAAGCAATACATATGAAGAGGACTCTGCCTCTCTCATATACCCAAGAAAACCCTAGGAGAATCAGCTTCCTTATTGGGCTAATTTTCAATTCAGCAAACTTTCCGAAAACAGTCCAGACCCGTCTGTCGGTCGACCGGTCGGTCGACCAACCCAAGCCCCGGTCGACCGTGCCTGTCGACCGTGCCCAACCGAGACTTATGCCCTTTCAGTCGGTCGACTGGCGGTCGACCGGCTCCTTCTGCGGTCGACCGGGCGGTCGACCGCAAGTGGCCTGTGCATGTTGGTGCACGCTGGTCGACCGGTCTTCTGCTGCTGATGCTGGCTGGCTGCTGCTGCTGCTTCTTTGGCTCCTTGTTGTCGACTTCTTCGACTTCCTCTCTCTTCCTATAATTCTCCACCTCGGTGAAGATTTCTCAAATCTGAGCCGAACTGAAACAACAAACCGTCGACTCGAAAGTGGCTGCACCAGTGTGGTTGCCTACGTACCCTGCCCAAGGGATCAAGCCATCCGTAGTTCATCCAAAGAAGCTTCAACAAGATCATGCAACAAGAAGGATATGGAGCAAAGCTTTACAATGTGTAAACTTTACTCCTGACACCACCTTGGTAAGCATGTCGGCAGGATTCTCCATTGTGTGAATCTTTAGTAACTCAATATCACTCTCATCGAGAATCTCCCAAATATAATGGAACCTGACATCGATGTGCTTCGTCCGTGCATGATACACCTAGTTTTTGGCTAAATAAATAGCACTCATACTGTCACAGTTGATCTTCAGTAGATCCTGATCAATCTCCAAGTCATCAAGTAAGCCTTGAAGCCAAATTGCCTCCTTCATATCCGTCATGGCCATATACTCGGCCTCTGTAGTAGACAATGCAACGGTAGACTGTAGAATAGAGCGCCAACTAACCGGTGCTTGAGATAATGTAAAGACATACCCCGTTGTGGACCGGCATTTGTCGAGGTCATTAGTATAATCGGAATCTACATACCCGATACAATCTTGTTTCCCTGTGGATCCTTCTCAAATACCAGACCAACATCTATGGTACCTTTAATGTACCGCAGAATCCACTTCACTGCCTCCCAATGACCCTATCCCAGATCATGCATATACCTACTGACCATAGAGACAGTTTGTGACAGATCTGGTCGTGTACACACCATAGCATACATAAGACTACCAACTGCGCTAGCATATGGGACGTGAGTCATGTACTCATGTTCTTCAACAGTCTTTGGAGACATAGTAGCATATAACTTGAAATGAGGAGGCAGTGGTGTACTTACAGATTTCGTATCCTTACTGATGTTGAACCTCTGAAGTATCTTTTGCAAATACCCCTTCTGTATCAAGCTCACCTTGTTACCCCTTCGGTCTCGTGTAATTTTTATGCCTAGCACATTCTTTACTTCACCAAGATCTTTCATCTCGAACTCAGAAGATAAGTCCTTTTTCAGTGTATCAATTGCAGATCTAGACTTTGAAGCAATAAGCATATCATCTACATACAATAGTAAATAGATATACTCTCCTGTTGGAGCTTGTTGTAATACACACATGGGTTATAGTGGTTACGTGTGTACCTCTTTCCTCTGATGAAGCTGTCGAACCGCTTGTACCACTGTCTAGGAGACTGTTTTAACCCATACAGCGACTTCTTCAGCTTGCATACCATATCTTCTTTCCCTGCAGTCTTGAACCTTGTCGGCTGAGACATGTAGATCTCTTCATCCAGATCGCCATGGAGAAAGGCAGTCTTTATATCAAGTTGATCAAGGTCCAACTCATACTGTGCCACCAGAGCCAATAAGATGCGAATTGATGAATGCTTTACAACAGGAGAAAATACCTCATTGTAGTCAATTCCTTCTCTTTGTGCATAGCCTTTTACTACCAATCTGGTCTTGTAGCGCACCATGTCTTCTTGAAGAGATCCCTGCTTCTTTGCATACACCCACTTACAGCCTATCGCCTTCTTTCCTTTGGGCAACCTTGTGAGTTCTCAAGTGTCGTTCTTGTAAAGAGACTTCATCTCTTCTTCCATGGCAGCTTTCCACATCTTCGACTCTGAACTGATTTCAGCTTCTCTGTAGGTGGACGGGATAGCCTCCTCAACGATCGGAAGTGTATAAGCAACGATCATATCTGTAATGAGCTAACCTGGTTTCCGTTTGTTTCTCTTTGGTCTTCTAACTGCAGTAGAATCAGGAACATCACCCATGATCTGTTCTTGACCCTCTTCATCATCAGCATCTATCTCATCTGCTTGATCATTACCTTGTACCACCCTAGGTATGATCCTCACCGATGCTGAACTTTCTAGAGATAGTGAATTAGCATCATTCTCCACCTGCTGTGATACATCTTTGGTCTTGTTAGTCTCCACCTGCCGAGAGACCTTAGGCTTCAACATAGAATCCTCATCAAATGTGACATCCCTGCTGAAAAGAAACTTCCTATCCGTAGGATCCCAGATCTTGAATCTTTTGATTCCCTTCTTGAAACCGACGAACAAGCCCTTCTTTGGTCTTGGGTCTAGCTTATCTTCTTTAACATGATAATAGGCTGGACAACCAAACACCCTTAGCAAATCATAATCAGCAGCAGTTTTTTCCGACCAAACCTCGAGAGGTGTTTTCCCTCCTATCGCAGATGAAGGCAACCTGTTAACAAGATAGCAAGCGTATGCCAAAGCCTCAGCCCAGAAGTTCTTCAATAAACCGACATTGGACAACATACAACGGACATTCTCTAGTAAAGTCATGTTCATCCTTTCTGCTACCCTGTTCTGTTGCGGTGTTTCCCTCACTGTGAAGTGCCTCTCTATGCCCTCATCAAGACATAGCTGAAGGAAGGGATCAGACTTATATTCTCCTCCATTATCTGAACGGAGGACCTTGTTTTCCTTCCCGTATTTCTCTTCAAATTCCTCTTCCACTTCACAAATAATTCTAGGACTTCCCCTTTGTGCTTCATGGTATATACCCAACAATGCCTAGAATAATCATCAATAAAATACACAAAGTAATGGTTATCTCCAATTGATACAGTCTTGGTAGGTCTCCAAACGTCAGTGTGAACATAATCCAGAATCCCCTTGGTGCAATGAGTTGCTGTGCCTAATTTCACCTTGGTCTTCTTTCCGATGACAATATTCACAAAATTTCAACTTGCAGGTTCCGGCACCTTTCTGTAATCCTTGTCTTGCAAGAGCTTGCAAAGACTTTTCTCCTGTGTGTCCCAGCCTCATATGTCATAGCCTGGTTGAGTCATCATCTGAATCAGTAGAAGCCGCCACTTGCCCTGTAACAGTATTACCATTCAAGTAGTAAAGATTGTTCCAGCGAACGGCTTTTAATACCACCATCAAGCCTTTGGTCATCTTAAGGACTCCTTCCTTTATTGACACCATAAGACCCAATGTCTCCAAAGCTCTAACAGAGATAAGATTTCTCTTCAGTTGAGGTACATACCTTACTTCCTTTAGTTCTCTTATCATCCCATCAAATATCTTGATCTGGATTGTTCCTACACCTTCTATGATACATGGATGATCATCGCCCATAACGACTGAACATCCCTCCAGTTTCTCAAAGATAGAAAACCAATCCCTATTCGGGTACACATGGTATGTAGCACCAGTATCCAATATCCACTCATTATCTCCTAAGTAGCCAATGATAGGAGTAGTGACAGAGAACGAGAATACGATGAGTCCGAGTCTGATCCACCTGCCTGTGAGGTACTGCTTTGAGTACTGACCACCTTCGCAAGATTTGCCTCAGTCTTAGACTCCTTCTTCTTCCTTTTGGCCTTTAGACAGTCAAATTTTCAGTACCCTAATTTTTACAGAAGGCACACTGATTCTTCTTCAGATCTCTATAACCTGGCCTGGACTTCGATCTCCCTCGATCATCTTTGCCCTTCCTATGTGAACCCCTGCTTCTTACTGCTAGCGCCTCTGCTGATGTGCTTGCCTGAGAAGACTGCCTTTCCTTTCTCCTCGTCTCATAATTAGCCAAACAGACGACACCTCATGATAGTTAAGGGATGCTTTGTCTTCTTCATTTACCTCGACATCCACATTAACCAAATCCGTAAGAAATTTTGTGTAGCGATTCAGATGTTCATTTACGGAGCATCCTTTCTTCATCTGAAACCCATACAGCTTGCTCTTCAGCTGTAGTCTGAATTTAATACTCTTGGTCAGAAACTTTCTTCCAAGGATCTCCCACAACTGCCTTGTAGATGTTTCGTGTAACACAAGGTATTTGATGTCTTGTGTTAGACACGATCTGATTAAGCCACATGCTGATCGGTTCATCTTATCTCACTCTTCTTCATTGGTTGTGCTTCGCTTCTTCTCTAGACGTAGAGTATCTTCGAGGTTAGATGCCGTCAATGCATCCATCACCTCGCACCTCCACATGTTAAAATTGTTCATGCCCTTGAATTTTACCATATAAATCCTCGGATGAGGATTCATGGTTCTCACAGATGTACTTTCTTCAGCCATCTCTTGGACTAGATCCTCATGTAATGCTAAAAATCAATGGAGTTAGACAAACAAATTTGATAAAGATCAGATCTTTATCTCCTCACGAAACCCTAGATGAGTTTCTGAATAAATCTACTCCTCAAATTGATTCCTTTGAGCACTTCACGCGCTGTTCTGAGATCGATACGCGATCTCACAAACAGTCCCAACGCTGATCTGAGATCGATACACGATCTCCGCCAATCAGCACACAGATGCCCTTCGAATCACCAGATGATCCCACGACGAACCTGGGATACTCTGATACCACTTGTGCGCAGATACAACAACCACTTAGAGGAAACCTTAAGCCAAGATGCAATATGGAAGTACAACCAACCAACGAAAACAATTGAACAATGAGAAGAACACAAACATAAGATCTTAACGAGGTTCGGCCAATTTTTCCTACGTCCTCGGGTAAGGAAGAGATTTCTTTATTGATTTGATAATCAATACAATTTTGCAAGCAATACATATGAAGAGGACTCTGCCTCTCTCATATACCCAAGGAAACCCTAGGAAATCAGCTTCCTTATTGGGCTGATTTTCAATTCAGCAAACTTTCCGAAAATAGTCCAGACCCATCGGCGGTCGACCGACCCAAGCCCCGGTCGACCGTGCCGGTCGAGACTTATGCCCTTTCAGTCGGTCGACTGGCGATCGACCGGCTCAGTCGACCGGCTACTTCTGCGGACTGCGGTCGACTAGGCGGTCGATCGCAAGTGGCTTGTGCATGTTGGTGCACGCCGGTCGACCGGGCGGTCGACCGGTCTTCTGCTGCTGATGCTAGCTGGCTGCTGCTGCTTCTTTGGCTCCTTATTACCGGTCGACCGGTCTTATGCTGCTGATGCTGGCTGGCTGCTGCTGCTTCTTCGGCTCCTTATTGTCGACTTCTTCGACTTCCTCTCTCTTCCTACACTTTGATTATGAATAACATCATATTGCATATACATTAGAAAACATGAGGTCAGCTGTGGAGATTATGTGCGCGTTTTTTGTGCATGTTTAGTGCCGGGCTGGATAATGATTTGAAAAGACAAGAGAGAAGAGAATTCAGCCCCCATACTCTAATAATATCAATAAGCCTTGAACTATAATGATCGACTCGCACTTACTACATATATATTTTATAAACGATACAGAGGACACAGATTGACACAAGGATAACATGACAATACTAAAGCTCTCTTATATATACAATACTTCCATCTGATACTATTTCAATACTGACTCCATAACAACAAGCTACATACTTAATTCAGTAAAACTAAATTTCATCAACCTGATATCTGAATAAGTCTTCCACCCTGTACTTTCTCATGTTCCTTTGGCACAGTCACTGTAAGAATGCCATTCTCAAGGTTTGCTCTCACCCCCTCAACCCTAACATTAGTTGGCAATCTAACAGTCCGAAGGAACTTATCGGAGCTCCGCTCGACCCTGTGCCACTTTTCATTCTTCTCCTCGCTTTCCTTAGTCTTTTGCCCACTAATCTTGAGAACCTTCTCCTCTTCCACTTCTATCTTTACCTCCTCTTTCTTCAGTCCGGGAACCTCTGCAATGAATACATGGGCATCTGGGGTCTCCTTCCAATCCATTCGGGTGGTCAAAAGTTGGGAGAGGAGGCCTTGCGATGGTGTAGGCGAAAACCTCAATGGGATCCCATTCGCCAAGGGGTTCCAAGGCATCTTTCTTGTTAGCCTTGTGGCCAATGTCACTAGGAACGATCGACATGTTGGAAGAGAGAAGTAGGATAAGAGGCCTTCACGACAAGCTCAATGTCAACTGTGGTAATCCTGGCTAGTAATGAGTTTGTTGATGTATTTATAACGTGTTTGCTGCTTCTCTCCATTCCAGATTTTTTCAGACTCTGTCATGCATTGGGTGTACCACATTTGGTGCTTCTTGTTCATCTTTCTTCGCTTTACATGAATTGTGGCATCTGTTCTCTTGAAAGAAACTTCCCGTTACTTAAAGTTGAATGAGAAAGATGCCAAGTGTCACTCACTGATTTCTCCTCCAGATTTTAACTTTCTAATATTTTATGGATTCTAATAGGCAATCGTGATCCTAAAGATTAACAACATATCACTTGTTGCATAATTCATATGGGAGCATATGCAATATTATGGTGTTTCCTACTATATTATTGTGGTAGCAAAAGAGCCAAAATTCTAAATGTGATATAAGGATGATTTTTGTATTTTTTTTCCCCACCATTACACGGTGAAATTCATGCCTTGAAACAATTTTATAGTTTCAGATAATCCATGAACATCCTTCACTTTTAATCCAAAAAAAAGCAATATATCTTTCATCGTCAGTGTCATTTGTTAAATAGTTGCCCTAAGATTTTTGATATATCAGCAAATAAAAATGGTAACTATCAATGTAATCATGATATTCTGCTTGTGGTA
This sequence comes from Agave tequilana, assembly GCA_038442645.1. Taxonomy (NCBI): domain Eukaryota; kingdom Viridiplantae; phylum Streptophyta; class Magnoliopsida; order Asparagales; family Asparagaceae; genus Agave; species Agave tequilana. Next base: position 106,715 of record JAVJIF010008751.1, read on the forward strand.
TTTAAACTATACGCAAATTCAGACAAAAAAAACCTAAGAATTCAAAAAATGAATTATTTCCAGGAGAAAATTTTTAGCATCTGAAAAGAAGAAGATTCCTTGCTTTATATTTACACCACTTAACTGGCGAAGGGATCAAATTTTCACAGATTGAAACATGGTGGTTATGATTCCCACCCATTGAAGTGAAACCATTCAGCTTTCAAAGTTCCCTCAAAGAATAAGTTATTCTCAGAGTAGAATTACATGAATCTTTTAAAGCTGGGAATATTCATGTGCCTTGTAGATAAGGTGTAAAGTTATTCCCCACTAATCATGTAAATTCTCTAAAGGAATATTGCTGTCAACAGGACCTGGAAGTGGCTAGAACTTGTGGCATTGATTGAAAATGATCTAAATCTCAACTTTCAGCAAACAATTTAATCCAATGCATGAAGGGAAAGGTTTAGAAAACAACTTATAAGAGCATTCTTTAGAAATTTTTAAAAAAAATCATTAAGAAAATAAAATAAAATAATAAGAAAAATGTACAATGTAATAAACATTGTTCTGTGAGAAATCGGAAACTTAATCTCATTGTTTAACAATCTCTTGGCTTAAAGATCAAGTGATACACACCCAACTTACCAGCAGTTCATCAAGGGAGACAGAGAAAATTAAAACACCAGAATATAGATGATATGAATGAGTTCATCCCAATGTCTCAATCGATAGCATTCTAAAGTATATTTCTGTAAATATAGATTTGCATATAAGTTACTGCAAGGGGCACCATAGAGGAAAAATGGAAAACAAAATCTAATAAACTGACATACCTATAACCTTTGCTTGCCAGCAGTACCTTCAGACTTGCCAAGAGTCATTTAATAAATTGTCCGGAAAAAAGGAAAATCAATTAGGTCTAACTATGGTAGGTGTGCATGATGAAAAAGTAGGACGTGCATTTGCACAGACAAGTTATGTTATTTCCTTGATATATGTATTCACTTATATGTTTACATATGTATTCAGTATGATATTGAAGAGCTAGAATTATGTGAATCCATTACAAACAAAGGTACAGAGAAACAAGATTTCCAAAAGGGGAAGGTGTATCCCTAACGCTTGCTTTCTTGCATTCCAAGGTCGATACTAGTAGATGTTTGGTTAGATCACTTAAGGCTATTGCTAATCAAAAATTGAATCAGCCACCGAACACAACTTCAACAAAAGGATAAAGCAATAATGACTTCGACCCTTCCAAGTTAAATCATTAATGACAAATTCGTAACTGAGGACACAAGGCAAGAGGGCATTGACCATAAACCAAAGAAGAAGTTTGCGAGTAAGGAAACATACTTTATATCATCATATAGTATAAGCTCATGTAACAAAGAACCAACTCCCTACAATTACACTAGATTAAGAATAAATAAGGGAAAGATGATACGTTCACTACACGTAATTGCATTCAACTTTATAAACACAAGATTTTTTTTTTTTAAAAAAATCATGGGGCCAAAAGACCCCCCGGCGTTCCATTAATAAGTACTTAACGAAATATCCCAAGAGAGAAGGGTACAAAGATGTACAACATACAATTTGAGCCTTCAGAGGAAAAAAGGAAAAAAATACAACAAAGCACACTTAAACTTCCAACACCATTTTCATGGCGACGCATCAAATAGATGCCGTAAGGTCCAGTCTAACGCAATCTGTAATACTCTTCGCAGCATCCTCACTCCATCTTGTCGAGCACCTAATAAAAACCCATCACCGCATCTCCTCTCTCCAATCATTACACTACCGCCAATGCAGTGAATAACCTCGTCGGCGCACCTCGTCGATCAAACATAATCTAAACTCCTCGTGGATGTCCGCATTAAGGGCAAACCATCCCTTAACCAACTCTTCATAAAGAGTCCCATCTGAAGACCCAGCTCCCTTAAGCAATTCTTCCAAAAGAGACCCAGTTGAAGGCCCATCTTGCCCCAGCCCATCAGAAGAAGTCCTAGCGTCCTCGCCAAAGTAACTGCTGAATAGAAGGCATTCCTAGCTCAAAATTGCTTATATCAAAGCATTTAATGCTATGTTTATTAATTAATTTGCCTTCTGTAATGTCTTTACTTGTGCACAATTAAGCACTGTCACAGGCTCTTTAAAAAAAATGAAAATCATTAACCACAATGCAAACAACAATATCTCTGAAGAATGACTACCTTTTGTTTCAGAATAGCTGTCACTTTTATCCTCTTTAGATCATAGTCACTTAAAGTGAACCCAAGCCCCATTTCAAACTGTTACATTTTCACTCTACATAGCTTCTTCCACAACAAGAAATTTGGGACGTCACTCTTTGGATACATGTGTTGTGATTTCAGGGGAATGACCCCACGACCAAATAGACTTCGGCTTGAAACGAACCACATGATCTACTAAGACAATAAGAAGAGAGAAGAAGAAGATATTTCAAAATACATAGAAAGCCAACACATGATATAACGTGGTTCCACCGATCAAACAGATCGTGTGTACGTCCACGAGAGAAAGTGGAGAAACTTTATTAAACTTTGAGGAGTATAATAAAACTTATTTATACCTCGCGCTGAGAAGATTACAAGCTCTTGATGGCCGCCAAGAACAAAGAACTCTTGTGACTAAGCTTCTCTAACGAATTTCTCACCTAAATGAATTACACCCTTAGGAATTATAAATTCATTGGATTACATTGAAACCACCCCAGGGGATTATTTTATAAACAAAGAACTCTCCTAACCCAAAACAAACTTCATCAATATGAACAATCACCGCCTCAGAATAAAGAAAACTCGAATTTAACTAGAATCTGAAAACAAATCCCAAAAACTGTCAGACCCGCCATTAGTCGACTATGCCAGGGTACTAGTCGACTAATACCATGATTAGTCGACTAGACCCAAATACTAGTCGACTACTTTGACAAGATTCGAGAACCTCAACTTTCTATTGGCCAACCTAGTCAACTAATCCATGTGATTAGTCGACTATATCCAGTATTAGTCGACTGATAATGTACACAGCTCCTTGTGTACGTCCGTTTTTAATCTCTGAAGTTTTGTCTATCTTCCGTTGTATTCCAGTCAAAAATCCTAACAATTTTCTCCTTGACTCGAATGCGTTCAAATCCAAGAATAGCAATCATGCTCCAGGTGCTCCATCCACGCACAATTGAACAAAATTTGACTTTATCTCCACCTCACTCCCTCTTCTCCATAACCCCCTCATGGGTTCACAACTTGATTAGATCGAATAAGTTCAGACCCCATCTGAGCTTTATCACCCAACGATCTTCTTCCCATACAAGATTAATGAGAATTTGCTCCATCATAAGAGTAACGATCTGGACTACCTTGTTGCACGCCTAATCTTATCCCTCTTCACGGTACAATTAAATATCCAATTTTGAAACCATCATAGTCTCTAATTGTTTCATAACCGTCGCTTTCAAAGTCGAGGATAATTGTAATTCACCAACTGTAATTTTTTAATTTCGCAACCTATACACATTGCCGACATGTTCGGCCTGATACTTCGCATGGGCCTCTCTGAAGACTTTCATAGGATCACCCTCAAAGCTGAAACTGAACTCTTTCCCTTATAAGGCTCCAAGAGAGATGAGATTGTATTTTGATCGGGAATATGATGTACGCCTTGAAGAGCAGTGATGCATCCATCATGAGACTGAAATTAATTGTTCCTTCGCCAATCGCGTTGCCTGTTACAGAATTCCTATGGAGACTTCTCTCCCCTTGAACCGAAGTATATGAGGAGAAAATCTTTCTTTAGAACTGATGTGATGTGAACATCTAGAGTCAATAATTCCTATTTTTATTACCAACTGATCTGTATGTAACAGATAGAATGCCGCACTACCTTCATCTTCTCCAACTAGTTCATTGACATTAGTATTTGATTGTTTTTTCTTTCGAAGCTAACAATCATCTCTAATGTCCCCTTTTCTTGACAATAATTGCACATCAAACTCTTATGTTTTGAGTTACCTGTGAAACTTTAATTATTACCCTTCTCTCTTGAACAATGAACTTACCTGAAATCATCATGATGAGACTCATCCATCAACTGCGTATCAATTTTTGTTCTTATTGAGCAGATACTCTTTAACCTCATTGACCTTGATTGTTGACTTGCCTCCATAAATGATAGTTTTCCTAAAATTCTTATATGAAAAAGGTAAAAAACACAATAATAGAAGTGTTTGTGATGCTCATCTTCTATCTTAATCTCTATCTTATCTAGATCATTGATAACAGAGAAAATTCTGCAATGTGAGACATGATAGGTGTACCTTCATGCATGCAGAGAAGAAAGAGACGCTGCTTCAAATCAACCGATTCGCCAATGATTTTTTTAGATAGTGGTTCTCTAGTCGCTCCCACAATGAGGTTGTTGTTTTTCTCTGAAGAAAACTCATCCAACACTTCGTCTGCTAAGTAAAGATAAATAACCGTCATGGCTTTCTTATTCAACTACTGTCAAGTTTCTTTTTTTTCATGTCTTGAGGCTTTTTCTCCCTCCTAAGTAGTGCTTTCTTCAACCGCATTGGGTAAGAATAGCGTTCATCCTAATCTACCGTCTGCTGAAATTAATGACACCAACAACTTCTGAATATCGAACTTGATCGCAGACATCTTCACGTTGACCTTCCTCTGATACTAATTGCTGTGATTTCAATGCAACGCCCCCACGACCGAATCGACTAGGGCGACGCAGCGGAAACTAATCACAGTATCTACTAAGACAACGAGAAAAAGAGAAGAAAAAGATATTCCGAAGTAGATATAAAATCAACACAAAATATAACGTGGTTCCACCGATCAAACAGATCGTGTGTACGTCCATGGGAGAAGGGGGAGAAGAAACTTTATTAAAATTTTAAGGCGGTACAATAAGAATTACTTACACCTCACGCTGAGAAGATTATAAGCCCTTGATGGCTGCCAAGAACAACGAATCCTTGTGATTAAGCTTCTCTCACGACTCTCACCTAGATGAATTACATCCTTAGAAATTACGAATTCATTGGATTAACTGAAGGTCACCCCAATGGGGTGTTTATAGATCATAAACTTTCCTAATCCTAAATAAACTTCATCAATAATGAACAATCACCACCTCAGAATAAAAAAAAATCTGAATCCAACTCAAATATGAAAACAGATCCTGAAAAGAAAAACTGTCAGACTCTCGCCATTAGTCGACTAGGTCAGGGTACTAGTCGACTAATACCATGTATTAGTCGAGTAGGCCCAAATCTAGTTGATTACTCTGACAAGATTAGAGAACTTCAACTCTCTGTTGGCCAACTTAATCAACTATATAATGTATTAATCGACTAATTCATATGATTAGTCGACTATACCCAGTATTAGTCGATTGGTAATGTACTCAGCTCCTTGTGCAGGTCCGTTCTTCGATCACCGAAGTTTCGTCTACCTTAATAACGTATTCCAGCCACAAACCCTAAAAACATGCACTTAAAACCGAAAACCAGATACAAGTTTAAAATTTATAGTCTTGGAAGATCGAACAAGGATCTTCCCTGGTCTCAAACAACATTTGGGCCATTTCAGGTTTCAGTTCAACAGCTATAGTCGTATCCCATCAATCATTAGAGATTGGAGGAAGGGAGAAACATGGAGATGGTTAAAGTCCGTGCATACCTGATATTTTAATTAGAGGTCGTGAGTTGATTTCAGGCAGAGTGAGTCCTTCCACAGTTAAATCCTAGGGGAAAAAAAATTAGGAAAGGAAAGGTCAAAGGCACACAAGGACAAATAACAACCACATGAAGTTTAAAAATAATTCAGAAATTTATGTAATATGAGCATTCTACAATTTCAGTATCAATGAAAGTAACACAAGTATAAACAAAATAGCAGCATTCTTGCCCATCATATCATGTTAGTAATAAAACAAACAGCACGGACAACTATAAGAATGGAATATTACATCAATTAAGCAATACAGCCCATATCACATGCAAATAAGACAGTGAGGTGAGTTCAAAAAATGAGGTGTCACATTATCCAGATGCATCGCTGGCCCAAAATTTGGTATGTTTTTTCAGAAGACTAAGCTAAAATCTAGATGAATTTACTAATGCGATTTAAGCTCGGGCAGATAATTCCATTGTTTAATCATAAATTTACCAATGTGAATATCTTTATTTTGTTCCAATTTATTGTCAGGTTTCGCATGCACACAGTGTGCAGGGAAAACAGTTGGTGGTTGGCCTACAACACCTGCGTGTCAATTTCACAAGACAAGAGATGAAGTAAAGAACTGCATCGCATTACAAACTACAAAGTGTAAAGTTTTGTAGGAAGCTATCCTGCAAGAATGTTGCTTACATCAAGGCTACTCACTATTCGTCCTTTGGTATGAGGGAATCATTATTTCGAAGATCGAGCCGTCAACTGAGTGTTGAATAACTTGCTCGCGTCAGCAGTTTCTCGACGCTTGCAAAGAGAATGCATCAGTATGGTGAATGCCGTGGTGCTGTTTCGAATGCAGCAGAGGCCCTTGATTGACGCATTACGTGAGCATCGCCATTGCGACATTTCGTCGAGATTCTGGGCTGCATCACCAACCCTCTTCTCGGTACAGAGGCCTTTCAACTGTTGTTGGATAGAAGTAACACTGTTGGCACAGTGCAAAGGATTCGAAAGAGCAGGAGGTCGAAGGAGAAGATGGAAAGAGCGCAGCAATTTGTCGAACAGTTGGAGTGCGTCATTTATCCGGCCGTAAGAAGAGCCTCGTTTTTTTTTTTTCCCCCTTTTTTTTTTTTCGTTTCTCGGTGACAGAAGAAGAGCCTCGTTGCTTTTGAACTATGAAACGTCACACCTTTCTGTTGTAAACCCATTTTCGTATTGCAAGCTTCTCTAATATCTAGAATGTCATTTAGTAAGAATTAGAGCATTACCGGGGCCGGTTCAATCGATGCAACCGCACAAGGGCCCCAATTTTAGAGGGCCCCACTTGAGCCGGCCCCGACCCGAGCAAGAGCATAAGGCCCAAAAGTAAATTTTAAAGGTTCGAAATTTAATTTAAAGTTTTAATTAAAGGCTCAAAAACAGGAGACGGGACCTAAAACAGCTTCAGGCCTTGATGACTGATTTAAAGTTTAGAGCAGCAGCCACATGAAGAGAGAGAAAAAACTGGGGTGTCTCTTCGTTTTCTATGCAATCAGCCACTTCACCTTCTGAATTTATTCTCCCCTTTAATATTCCTTGGAATTTTTTTCTTTTCCTTTTTAATCAATTTCTCTTTACCTTGCCGTTGTTCAGTTGTTCGTTTAGCTCGCCCTTGTTTCATTTCTCTCTACGCAACGTCCGACGATCGGCGACCGCTTCACTTAGAGTATCTATTTCTTTGTGCAAAGCTTCGTCTTCAGAAACATTTTGACTGTGTCACATGTTTTTTTTTCTATTTTCTCTCGTATTTGTAAAAGCTTCAAAAAAAATTTCATGGTATTTTTCGCAAACTTCTTGTAATACTGTGATGTTGCTCTTCTTCCAAGCAATTCTGTGATTCTTATTTTGATTAATTTTGTTTGACTGAATAAAATTATTTGATATCAAAGATGCTTATTGGTGGGAATATTGTTGTCTCCTCTCTTTCTTAAAGTTATTCCTACACACATGCTGAAGTCTTTGTTAATCATGTTCACTTGTTCATTATTGTGTTTCTGGTGTTATACCTTCTCAGAGCCAAAAATCCTCCATCCGAAGTGTAGTTTATAATTTTTGAACAATGCTGTATTTTTAGCCTCATGTATTAAATAGTTGCATTTGTTGTATTATTGAAAATTATTTCAACCATTAGATACATGATCAAAAGAACTCTAAATCACGTGATTTTTTTATAAGTACACATCTAGAGCATAAATATTATATTGTGCGGTCAGATCATGAAAAAATATTAAGATGTTGGAGTTTTAAGCCGCCAATTCTCTTAAATGGCAATTTAGATGTATATTCCTCATATATGTGTGTGTATGTATGAGTGAGTGAGAGAGAGAGAGAGAGAGAGAGAGAGAGAGAGAGAGAGAGTTGTGTCATTCCGAAAAAATACAACCCTACGACATCTGAATATAAGATCCACCCCGTTGAAGTTGAGCTACATTATTTCAAGTAACTAAAAAAAATCATGTATTTTGAATACTTTTTGTTCATCCATCAAGTAGACACAAAATGGACGGTCAAAATAATGAGTTGGTTAGTTTAACAGTGTAGAATATTTAAAATCTAACAAAAAATGGTGTGTGAGAGTTTTTTTAAATGTTTAGATCATGATGAAATGGTCAGATCGAGAATTTGTATGTCTAAAGACGCAAAATGGACAGCCTCGAATTCTTCTGAAATTCACTATTTTCGCCGTCCATTTTAAGTCTTTGGCAAAAAGTATTCAAATTACATGATTTTTTATTTTTAGTTACTTGAAATAATATAGATCATCCTCAACGGAGTGGATCTTACATTCAGATGTCTTAGGGTTATTTGAGTGTGAAGGATTCAGCCTCGAATCCTTCCGAAATGACACAAGTGTGCGCGCGCGCATATATATATATATATATATATATATAATAGATATATATATAATATTATATATATATATATATATATATATATATATATATATATATATATAGAGAAAAATGTTATCAGCCGCGGGCTGAGAGTACTCTCTCAGCCTGCGGTGACGTGGCTCGAGTTGTCACCCTCACTGACTTGCGGCCCGCTTTTAGGTAGAAGTTAAATTACCAAATACCCCCCTTATGATAACTTTTCCTTATTGTTTATTATTATTTTTTTCCCCTTTATTTTGCCGCTCTTTATAGGATAAAATTACTTTTCGCCTTATTTCTTTACCTCTTTTTTTGAAAGATGTAGTTTCTCCTTTTCAGCCTGGGATAAATTTTTTTTTTGAAAATATAAAATCTTTTCAGATCAATGTTTTCAGCAGCCTGCGATAAAATTCTACTTTATAGTTTAATTTTTTTTGTATATAATGTAGTCAGAGTCTTGGTCGCATTGTACATTTAAACTGCGACCTTAGTCAAAATCTTTGGTCGCAGTGTACATGGTGAATGCGACCAAGGTCGCAGTGTTGTTATTGATAAAGATAGCCAGCAACTGCAATCTAGGGTTGCATTACATGGACTGCGACTTTGGTCGCAGTACGTTAAGTAATTATTTTTTTGAATATAATGTATTCAGAGTCTTTTGGTCGCAATGTACATTTAAACAAGGGCTCACTCTCCCTCTCTTACCCCAGAAGTCACATCGAGGAAACTCCATGCTCACTGGATAATCTTCTGGTGAAGAGATGTTCATAAACGAAGATTCTGTATTCTGCTGCCACCAGACCTCCAGGAGAAGATTGCTCTTAGTAGTCAACAAGGGGCTCTTCTTGGCTCTTCTGATGTTTTGTCTTCTTGGCTACTTTGATGTTTAGTCTTCTTTGTAACACTCAATCTTATTGATTCTGCTGCCACCAGACCTGAAGAAGAAGATTTCTCTTAGTCAACAAGGGATTTTTTGATGTTTAATCTTCTTGGCTACTTTGATGTTTAGTCTTCTTTGTAACACTCAATCTTATTGATTCTGCTGCCACCAGAGCTCAAGAAGAAGATTGCTCTTAGTCAACAAGGGATTTTTTTTGATGTTTTAGTCTTCTTTGTACTGCTGTATTTGTAACACTTCAATCTTATTGTATAAGAGATCGTTTTGTATCATTTGCACATTCCTGGATATAATGCCTGGACATAAATAAAAAAGCATATTGTTTTTTTAATAAAACTACGAACTTTTTCGCAGCCATGCATTGCAAAGAAAACAACTATGATCATAGATGACACTGCGACCAGGTGCATAAGATACATTGCAAACAGTAACTACTGTGACCAGGGTCGACACTGCGACCAAAGACTGCGACTAAGCAACTGTTGCGGTGACGTGTCACATCGTCGCAGTGTGTTGTTGATTAAGACTGAAAACCAGCAATAGCGACCAAGATTGAGATTATTTTTTAAGACTGCGGCCATCAACTGCGACCAAAGTCGCAGTGTTGTTTTGTTGATTATTTATAAAGACCACCAAGTGCGACCAGGGTCGCAGTGATGTTGTTGATTCGTAAAGACCAGCAACTGCGACCAAGTTCGCTTTGTATTTTATTAAGACTAAACACCAACAACTGCGATCAAGGTCGCAGTTTATTTTATTTAATATTAAGGTCGAAACTGCGACCAAGGTAGCAGTGTTGTTGTTGAGTAAGACTAAAGTCCAGCAACTGCGACCAGGGTCGCAGTGTATTTATTAAGTCTGCGTCCAGCAAACTGCGACCAATGTCGCAACCTTTTCATTTAAAAATTTTTAAGGGTGAAGTAATATAATTATTAACTGCGACCAAGGTCGCAGTGTTGTTAAGGATAAAGATGGTCGCAGTGTACATGGTTAAATGTGACCAATGTCGCAGTGTTTGTTGATAAAGATGGCCACCAACTCAGTCTTAGGTCGCTTTACATGGACTGCGACATTGGTCGCAGTACGTTAAGTAATGTTTTCCTTTAGATTAACATGCAATAGCGACCAAGGTCGCCGTGTTCTTGTTTTTTATAAGTGTTGTTTTGGATTAAGTCATTTTTTTGAATCTAAATGAAAAATGAAAAGTTGTCTGTTGTCTGATGCGGTCAGAAACTGCGACCCAGGTAGCAGTGTTGTTGTTGATTAAGATTAAAGACCAGCAACTGCGACCTTGGTCGCATGTATTTATTAAGTCTGCCTCCATGGTCGCAGTATTTCACCGATACATAGTAGTAAAAAATGTAATTCACACAAATAACTTTAGAAAACAGATTTATATATATTTAAAAAGAAAAACTCCATAAATAACTCAATTGATTTATATATATTTAAAAAGAAAAAACAAAATACAATTTTTAACTTCTAATCGTCGTCATCACCATAGTAATCAGTTCGTCGTCAAGAGTCATGCTTTCGTCTTCTGTATCGCTTTCGTCTTCTGTCTCTTCCTCCTCTTCAGGTACAGTCTCATCGTCGCTTTCTTCCTCTTCATGTTTGTGTTTTGGTTCATCAATGAACTCCCAGAAAGGGTCGTCTGTATCAAGCTCAGATTCTGACCCATAGCGAGACATTGTTTCAGAACTAAACATAAAATCATCATTTGATGATTGGTTCTTTCCGTGAAGACGTGGTGATGGTGAATACATTGTTTTGAATGTATTGGCTTCTTTCCG
>JAVJIF010008752.1:0-154206 GCA_038442645.1 Agave tequilana
TTGTATGCGCCGGAAAAAAGAAAGAGGGAATTGCTGTAAAGATTTCTTTGAATCAGATGAAAATTACAACAAGACTTTTCCTTCCAGTTACAAGGAGGGAGGATGTTGAAGCTTGAATCCCCCCTTTGTTTAATGCTGGGTTCTTCGTGTGGCGGTGGAGAGTGAATCTTGTTCTCCGTTGACCAGATGACCGTCCTAGACCGTCGGGGGTCTTCTCTTCGGTCGGTAGAAAGAGTAACTCAGCTCCGTCTACCAAAACTCTCAAAGAGGAGGTAGGCGAAGAGCGGCTAGTACTCAGTAAGCTCGCTGAAGAGTCTCCTCCTCTGTCTGTTGTGAAGTCGTGCTTCCCTCTTGATGATCCTCTTGCCTGGATTCGATCGATCTTGATGATGCTTGACCTTCTTAATTCTCGACCTTTCCAAGCTTCGATCCCCTCTTCATAGCAAACAAGGCTATTTATAGGGGTCTCAGGGGGTGAAGGTGCCTCCTGAAAACGCTCCCGAATGAGGGGCCACTACCCGCTACATGCGCGGTGACTGGCCCCGCAATCAGGGCAGTTGCAACTGAGACGCGGGCGTTGAGCCAAACGCGCCTTGAAGTTTGAGACGCGGGCGTCGAGCCAAACGCGCCCTGAAGTTGAGACGCGGGCGTCGAGCCAACGCGCCTTAATGCTGAGACGCGGGCTTCGGGCCTTCACGTCTGGACGCTGAGGCGCGGGTGTCGGGCCGACGCGCCTTGATGCTGAGACGCGGGCTTCGGGCCGACGCGTCTGGACGTTGAGACGCGGGTGTAGAACCAACGCGTCTTAAATGCTGAGACGCGGGCATCGATTCTCGCGTCTAGAGCTTGAGACTCTGCTTCCTTAATGGCTTGTCTGTTGGTCATTTTAGACAGCCTACAGAACCCCCTCCAAAGTTTCTGATATTCCGCAGTTGAATGGGACGGATTTCGGAATACTTTGGATCTTAGCCGTGTTCGCCTTTATGACTGGACTGTTGATGCTTCGGGCTTGATCTTATCTGGAATTGGTCTTCGTGAGTGTACTGTTGAACTCTTTGAAGCCATCAGAGTTGATCGTGTTGAGTGTCTAGATACACAGTCTAGACCTCCCCGATTGCTTTTAGTCTGTCACGGGTGCGCTTTTGGCCGGGAGTGGTTGGTTGTCTGTTTGCGTCAGTGTACTGTTGAACTGACTTGCAGAAGCAGGAGACTGGACGCAGGTTCCCTTTTGAAAAAGCAGAGACTGCTTTAAAGACGCGACTTCCATGGGGTAGACGCGATGTTTGGCCCGTTTGAGGGGACGCGGACTTTGGAGAGACGCATCTCTTGAAATGCAGACGCGATTTTCTGGGTGCATTTATGATGATGCTGACGGGGCATGTCCACCGAAGAGCCGCGTACTTTGGGGCGCGCATCTGTGCCATGTCATGATTACGCCGCCAGCTGGCTTGGGGAAACGGCGAGATTTCGCCTTTTGGCGCGCGGATCTCCCGGTTCATTAAATGAACTGCTCCACGTGTCAACTTCTGACTTGTGGCGGGGTCGCGACGCATGATCTTCCCTGTTCAAACAATGATTTGGCTCCACGCGTCAGGCAGCGATTCGCTGCAGCGTTTATTGGGCCAAACGCTGCGTATCTTCGCGAATCTCTGTGCCTATAAAAGGCAATCAGTTAGAGAGATGCATCTTCTTCTCCGAACGCATTTGCTGAGAAAAGAGAGCTTCCCTCCTCTTGTTTGTTCATCTGTCCATCTTCGAACTCGGATTTCTGAACATCGATGGCTCCCAAGACGAAACCGACTGCATCATCCTCAAGGGCGACCGTCGCCGAGGCTGAGAGAGATGCTTCTTCTGCGCAGGAGGGTGTTTTCCGAGGTAAAAATGCACCTTCGGCGTGGGTTCCACCATTAAAACATGTTCATAGAACCCTAAGAACCTTTAACACAAGATCGTGTGTTGATTCTCGGACGCTGTCCTTGAGATGATAACCGGGGCGCGGGCCTGATGATCCGACGCTGGTGAACTCTGCACTCTGGATCCTTCACTTAGAATATTTCTAATTGTGAAGGTCTCTGGACGCGATTTGCAGAACGCGGATTTGATCCATGCATTCTGTGCCGCGTTTTGTGCCATCAGGCGCCGATTTGATGAATCTGGCGTCTGAGTCCAAGCACTTTGAAATTTCACAAGTCTTGGTTTGCAGAACGCGGATTTGATCCTTGCGTTCTGTGTCTTCAACCGCCGATTTTGTAGAATCTGGCGTTTGAGTCCAAGTACTTAGAATTTTCATAAGTCTTGGTTTGCAGAACGCGGCTTTGCAGGTCTGGACGCGGATTCGAAAAATTCCTGCGTCCAGTATCTCTTCTGCGTTTTGGTGCAAGTTCGCAGGTCTGGACGCGGATGATAACTCCTGCGTCCAGTGTCTTGGCTGCGTTTTGAATTATGAACACTTAGCGTCTTCCCTTATTTTTGGCAAAGTATCTGACCAAGTGTCTTTTTCTTTTGCAGTGCCGCATGTTTCAGGTTCACTTGCCAAGATGCACCACTTTGGACGCGTGGGTGGTGCCGACCGGGGCTTGACCTTTGTGCAAAGAATGAGTGTCCCCGTGACTGCTGACCAGTTACTGGATCGCAGGCTCTCTAATGTTAATAGGAGAACCTTCGGGCACTTATGACCGATGCCGCACTCAAAACGGATGACGGCGTCAGGTTGGAGAAGCCTGCCTTCTTCTTTGGGGATCATATCTATGATGATGGCCGTCGTGTGTCTGAGGGGACCTATAAATGGCTCCGTGAGATAAAGGGCGGAAGATTCTTTCTTCCAGACATGGAGAGGATGTTCCCGATGTCCTACTTTCAACACATGTCTGTCCCCCGGAAGATGGAATGGGACATTTCCCAGTATATCCCTGAGATCGCCCTTGGTGACTTTGGCCTCCAAAAGGTAGACCGCCATGATAGTCATGACGGGTCAGTTGTCGGACTGTTCCCTGCGTCGTCCAAGCCTGAAATCCCAATTGGAGAGATCCCGGAGCTTGCTACCACCTTCCTCAATTCCTTCATAGAAGCAGGGGGTGACTATCCTGTCGACTTCCGTGCGTATGGGTGGGTCCATTCTCCAGGGAACTACTGGTGGGGCAGGATGGTGGGTTTTGTCCTTACCAATCTTGAGGGGCCGCTGAAGCGTGTGGGGCTGTACCCAGCAGTCAGGGCCGTGCAGTGGGGCGTCCCGATGAGTTCTCATTACTTCTTTGGGATTCTGGAGCGCTACAATCCTCGGACGGGCACATTCTTTACTCCGGTCGGAGAGATGGGCCTTGCCCTGCATGAGTTGTATGAGGTCTCCGGGTTGTCGTCAGGGGATATTCCTTACGAGGAATTTGTCCCAACCACCAGGGAACTGCGCCTTTTGGAAAAAGAATCTCCTCAAGTGTACGAGACCTACTGGGAGGTGATGTGCCATTTCTACATCTGCGGCCAGACAACTGCCTGGAGGTCAGGAGGCGTCAAGCAACTATCCTGGGCTGATTATCTGTTTAATAATGTCAGCAATAAAGATCTCCCAGTAATCCGACTAGCTCCTAGTTCTGGTGGGGAAGTTGAAGACAGGATTGACGCAGCTTCTGACAAGTTCTACACCACGGAGTCGAACGAGGACGGCTTCGACCCTGACCTGGTCTTTGAGAGCTTCCACCATCAAGCCCGGACCCCTATTTCTGATCAGGCGCTGTTGGCGGGCTTCCTGATGTTGTGGCTGAAGAGGTGTGTGGTGCCCACGCTACCACATGAAGTTATTGTGGCAGATGTGGTGTACCCGGCGGTACTCTTGGCTCATGGCCACCCATAGCCCTTCTTCCAGCCGTGGTGGCTGGTATTCAAAGCGGGCTGCGGGTGCTGACCAAGAGCTTCTGCGAACCCCCAAAGACTGCTAATTCCCGTGGGGAGCCGTATACCGACTCAGAGGGGACCCGACGGTGAGGCACCCCAACCCGCGGATTGAGCTGCCTTACACGTACCTCATGGCTTGGTACGTGATGCATTGCCCATCTCTAATGACGGCGGCGCGTGGGAGCATGGATCATATCCCATTTGTGCAGCGGCTGGAACGTTCGGAGTGGCATGACACCTACCTGTATTACATTAGGAAGCGTCTTTCCTGTGCCACGAACTATCAGCTTAACCGTTGTTTTCCAGAGGTTCAAGGTGCAGCCCCCGGGGAGCTGTTCACGGATGTCGCTGGCGGGATGACTTCTCGCAATTGCCTGCTGGAGCCTTCTGGTGGTTGATCAATATACGACCAGGATATGTGCTGTTTCGCCAAGGAACTTCCTGCACTATCGAACCGTATATGCCAAGTCGTTTTGCCCGACAATTTGGCTATGATCAGCTTTACGTCGGGAATCCCAATGCTCAACTTGCCTTTGACGGGAACCTGTTCGAAGGCGCTCGGGCTTGGTATTACAGTGTGGCTGGAGGGACGGGAGCAACGTTCCATCTACCCGACGAGGCGCCTAAGTGCCGTATGAGCTTCAGCTTCTGTACTTGGTACTCCCAAGCGGCCAGACGCCAGATCTTATTCCGGAGTCTTCATGTCTTGAGAGTATCAATGCCACTCTCGAGGAAAGGTCCGAATCCGGTAAACGTTCTAAACTCCTCGACCAGTACCTGAAAGCTCAGAGGGAGGTCGAGAAACGATCGAGGAGGGAGCCCCCAGTAGTGAGGGCGGAACCGCGACCGGCAAGGGCAAAGCCGCAAGCGACGAGGGCGGAGCCACCAGCAATGAGAGTGGAGCCGCGACCGGCAAGGAGGTCGAAGCAATTGGCGAGGAAGCGTCGTCGACGCTCTGCTTCTGTAGTTGAGCCTGCCCCAAAGAAGGCTCGGAGGGACTTAACGGCTGAAGTCTCTCAATCCAGAGCTATCTCTGCTGGAGTTGAGGCTCCTCCTGAAGGTGTCCCTGTTAGAGTTGAGGAACCGCTGGAAGATGAAGATTTTCCAAGCTTGTCCGTGCTCCTGGGTCGCGCAGCAAGACCGTGGAGGAAGGGAGCTCGTTGAGCGACCCCTTGTTGCTGGTGATACTGAGTCACCGGAGGTTGACATAATGGGCGAAGAGGATGTCGAGATTCCAGGAATCTCAACTCAGCCCGAGTTTTCTTCTGCTCATGAAGGGAGAGACGAGGTACAGCAGCCGGGGTCTCCTAGTGTCTTTATTCCAATCCTCGGGCAGTCGACCCTAGTCCTACCACTGGGGTGATTGGGGGTAAGGCTCCTGTTGCGGAGCTTCCTCGCGTGGCGCTATCGTCTTCTTCGTCATCGGGAGAAGTGACTTTGAAGATGAAGTCGACTATGGCGATGAACCCGCTTTTCCTGACCCGAGTAAGTTCTCACACATCTCGGAGGAGAAAATATACGGGGGCGAATCATCGACTGCGTTACCGCTGGCGATAATCCCTGCTGAAGGTACAACTTCCTCGCATGTCGAGGCGATGGAAACAGAGTTGACCCAGCCCAAGGGGATTGAGGCTTCGGCCGCTGAGATAACCTCGGAGGGGGCAGCTGTTGAAGTTGGGGAGCCTTCCCCTTTGCCAGGAGGGGAAACAACCATTGAGGCTGAGGAGGCTCTCACTCCGCCGGTGGAGAAGGCTACTGCTGAAGCTGGGGAGACTCCCATTCTACAGGACTCGACGCCTCTGGACCTCGAACCTAGTAAGGCAGCTCTGACTGAGGGGGCTCAGGTGGGGAGTCCGACGATCGGCACCCTTCCAGAAGGCCACACAGCTCAATTCTCGGTGGAAGTTTCTGAAGAGGTTGTGCTTACAACTCCTTCATTGGTCGTGGAAGCTCCTGCAGAGGCAGCGCTCCAGGAAGCGCCAGTGGGTAGTCTTGCTCTTGCCACATCGACGGCCGGCACGGCTCTTGTGCGAGAAGACCCGCCCTATATCCCTTATCCCGTGACAGAAAAAGGGTCGGGAAGCTTCTTAGGTGGTGAAGACATGGGGGAGCTGGCACATCAGATGGTGCAACAATTCTTCACTCTCGATGGGATCATGTATTGATCTCATCTTCCGTGGACACAGCACCTTCCAGTTCGCCCAGAGGCTTCTTGAAAATATGGCCGTGAGCGTTGAATTGGCGGGAGGCCCTTCACTTGCCAGGGCATGCCTGCGGGTGGTAGAGCAACTTGGAGATAACCTGCGGGAGCTGGAATCTTTGGAAGATGCTGGCTCTTTTGATGAAGCCCAGGCCACCTTGACTAGGCTCCTAGCTGATCAGGAACGGGAGCGACAGGAGGCGGAGGCACAAATCGCTGCCGAGATCCGCGACCTTGAATATTCCAAGGCTGAATTTCAGAAATTAGCCGGAGATTCGAGGGAATCTGAGCTTAGTGTGCAGAGCACGGAGCAAGTCATCCTCAGAACTCGGGATATTATCGCCAAGGCGGAAGCTGTTCTTGCGCTAAATGAGGAGAAACTTGTTTCCCTCAAAAAGGAGCTTGAGGAGCAACGGGCTGCTACGGCGCGTGCTGAAGAGAGTCTATCTCTACAATCTTTCAGGGTGGAATCTCTGCGGATGCAGCTGGCTGCCAGAAGTTTCTTATCTGAGGCGGAGCTGCGAGACCGGGCTATCATGGAGGCTGAGAGGACGCGCCAGCATGAGATTCACCGCCTTAGGGAACAAATCCGTTCCTTGGCGAATCAAGACATTTAGCCTTCTTTTCTTTTTTCTTTTTGTAAAGAAAAGGGACACTCTATTTATTAAGAGTGTTTGTATCCACTTCTATCATTTTTTTGATATAATAGAAGTTTTCTTTAGAGCTTTTGTCCCAATTTCTTTGTCCTGTTGTGGATGAGTCCAACTCTTGATCACTAGTCGTGATTACTGAACTTAGGTAGGACTAAGTTCTTTTAATGAGACGCGGTCTTGGCGAGACGCGGCATTAATCCCATAGAATGAGACGTGGCATCAATCTATGGGGACTTAGATTTCACCAAGTCTTTTTGACGAGACGCAGCGTCGATCACAGGGTGAGACGCGGTCGTCAGTCTACCGGAACTTAGATTTTACTAAGTCCTTTTACTGAGACGCAGCGTCAATCATAAAGTGAGACGCGGTCATCATTTCATAAGAACTTAGATTCTACTAAGTCCTTTTGATGAGACGCGGCGTCAATCACAAATCGGAACGCAGCTCTGAATAACGCAAATCTGTCTTGCGCGGATCGGGCAGACGCAAGAGATGCAGCCTTGTCTGCTGAAGGGACGCGGCTTTCCCATCTGCGTTTAATGTGATCTGACTCAAGATTTTAGGAGATCTTTGCTCGTCAGGTCTTCACTGTCGATTGGGATTCCGAGTCATCCGTTGATTCCCAAGGCAGTTATCCACGCGTCAACTCCTCATTGGACTCAGGAGTTACTGCCCTTAAATGCAAAACCGACGCGGGCGGTTGAAAACCGGCGCTTGCGACGGTTTCCAAAGCGGCGTTCCACGCGTCAATCCTTTACTGGGCTTTGACAATCGTGCGTGACGGTTCCAATTAACGCCCCATTAATGGCAGTTATTAGGGCCTGCCTATAAATAGGGTGCGCTCCCCTTCTATAATCCAAGCTTGGATTATTTCTCTTTGGATTGCTCTGAGAAGTCCCACCTTCTTCAGAAAAGAGTTTCTTGATAGGGATTCCGTCTCCATGGATGAAGGTAATTCCAAGGATGAAGATGACCCAGAGCTCTCACGCTTCGGTTTGGTCTCTTCAAGAAGAACCCCCTCTCGGATCATCTTGGACGCCTGCGTTTGGGTGCAGAGAGGCCAACTCTGGCTAGAGGTCTCTGCTGGTATGTCCCCCGATGATGTGTATAGCCTGAACTTTGGCCTAACCATCTGAATGAAGTCCCGGTGCATTCCTTCTCTGGAATTTGTGCCAGTGACTTGACTTCTCTGAACGCGGGCGCTTGACGCTGGCTTTGCCCATCGCGTTTCATTGCCTTGGCGTGTTTCAGACCTGAATCTTGCAACTCTTGTTCACTCAACAGAGAGATGGCAATTTTCGGCGTCCTGAAATTCTTTGCGTCTGGTGCATTAGGCGCGGGTACAAACTGAGGCCGCGTTTGAATCCTATGCGTGGCGCAGTTTGACTCGCGTCTGTTTGACTGTGCGGGTCATTCTCGCGTCTGAAGTCTTGAATGGCTGCCGCGTTCTGTTACTCAGTTTCCTTTATAAAAATGTACTGAGTTCCAGATTTTCTGACTCTTGCTTATTCTTTGCAGGTAGGCTTGCTCGTCCTTTTTCAGGTTTGCTGGGCCCAGAAAGAATATACCGGCTGGCGAACTTGCTCCACGTTCGTTTGTGAGAGATTAAATTATGGTCCTCGTCGTTTGTGAGAGATTAAATTATATCTCTGACGAGGACCCACATCTCGCCAAGGTCTCTTCAGATCTCCTGCACCACTCTTGCCTGATGGCAAGAGATGGTCAGGTCAAGTATGACGGCGAGGAGGTTCCGGCGGTTACAGTGGCGGAAAGATCCTCTTCCTCTCCCTACTCCAGAAGTGACATCAAGGACATTCCGTTGGATGGCCTGCTGGGGAAAGGGATGGTGATGAATGCAGGACTTTCTGCTGCCGCTGGACCTAGTGGAGGGTAGCATCCTTTGTGATGACTCCTAAACTTCCTCTCTCACCCCAGGAGTGACTCCATGTTTGTTGGATGGTCTGCTAGGGAAAGAGACGCGCCTGAACGAAGGGTTGCAGGACCTTCTGTTGCCACCGGACCTCAAGAACACCATTGCTCTTAGCTTAATCAGCTAGGGCGCTTTCGACTTTTGCGTCATCGCCATGGCGCAATCGGTTCCAATTATGCACCTGGGATCAGATGCGGTTTCAAGGAGTGAGTACGGCCTCTGAGAGAGAGAGGGACTTCTTTGTACTCCTTAATTGTAACACTCATCTTATTGTATAAGAGAGCGTTTTGTATCACTTTCATATGCTTGAATATCAATAAAAGTGACACTTTTCTTTTTGCCTCTTTCTGTTGTCTTGAATGTTTTGTTTTAGAAGCAAAAGAATGATTTTGGTGGACCCGCCACTTTATAAAAGAAAGTGACAAGTGGAGTGTGTACCCCCAGAGAAGGTGAACTTTTATCAAGGATTTGGGATTAACTTGATTTAAGATCAGCTGGGGATTTTGATGGAAGCATTGTTTATCGGTGTAATGTTAACCAACAATGCCTCCAAAATGAATTTGATACTCGGTTGGGGAGAATATCAAATGAAACTAGACTCGTGGGGAATCTAGTAAGATTTTTACCGTTAGAGGTGTGATATTAACTTAACGGTTTAGAAGTAGTCTTGTCAGAAGTGTAATGTTAACTTGACAAGGACGTGAGTTAGAGGTGTGATATTAACCTAACTCACCAGCATCTCAGTTTTATTTGGGAAAACTGAGGGTGTCACTGTCATAGGTGTGATGTTTAACTTAACAGTGATAGTAATGCTAGAGGTGTAATGTTGAACTTGGCATTAGTCGTCTCGGCTTAAAGAAGTCGAGGAAAGGTCATAGCCATAGGTGTATTGTTGAACTTAGGAATGACTCGGATGCTAGAAGTGTAGTGTTAACTTGGCATCGTCCGTCTCGGCTTGGACAAGGAAGTCGAGGAAAGGTCATAGCCATAGGTGTATTGTTGAACTTAGCAATGACTCGGATGCTAGAAGTGTAGTGTTAACTTGGCATCGTCCATTTCAGCTTCGATATGGAAGTCTGAAGAAAGGTAACTGTCAGAGGTGTGATATTAACTTGACAGACACTCGATGTACCGCTTAGAGGTGTAATGTTAACTTAAACAGTAGTTTGTCAGAGGTGTGATATTAACTTGACAAGAATTTGCTTGCGATAGGAGCAATTTGAGGACCTGTCATTCTATTGATGAGAATTGACAAGTAGAATTTGAAGTGCCAGAGGTATAGTGTTAACTTGGCAAATTTGAGAGTTTGTTACTCTATGCAGAGTTAACAAGCCAGGTTTGTACTCGACGAGGAGTATTCATTACCAGAGGTATAGTGTTAACATAGTAATGATTGCATTTTGTGGTCCTACCATTCTATTGATGAGAATTGGTAAGGGATTTTTGGAGGGAAGAGTGGAATCAAGTCCACTTAGGATTTTTAGCAAACCCTCAGCTATCAACGGATTTGAGGTGCCTTTACCAACTACCGTTTGAGTTGGGCTAGCCATGCTATTCCCCTCAGCATGATAAGTTGTCGAGGACTTATGTTGGGCTTAAAAGCCAACATTTTCCTCTATCCTTAGCCGTCGGAGGCGTTGGATGTTTTTGATCAGAGGTGTATTTTTTAACTTGATCGACAGGATTTTTAGCAAACCCTCAGCTATCAACGGATTTGAGGTGCCTTTACCAACTACCGTTTGAGTTGGGCTAGCCATGCTATTCCCCTCAGCATGATAAGTTGTCGAGGACTTATGTTGGGCTTAAAAGCCAACATTTTCCTCTATCCTTAGCCGTCGGAGGCGTTGGATGTTTTTGATCAGAGGTGTATTTTTTAACGTGATCGGCAGGATTTTTAGCAAACCCTCAGCTATCAACGGATTTGAGGTGCCTTTACCAACTACCGTTTGAGTTGGGCTAGCCATGCTATTCCCCTCAGCATGATAAGTTGTCGAGGACTTATGTTGGGCTTAAAAGCTAACATTTTCCTCTATCCTTAGCCGTTGGAGGCGTTGGATGTTTTGATCAGAGGTGTATTTTTAACTTGATCGGTGGAAGAATGCCATCTAGGGATAGTATTTCTTCAGGAATTTGTCATTGATTGGCATCATGAGTGTATCGCCATTTGAGGTTATGAGGCGATACGATCCATTCGAGTAGACTGACTCTACTACAAACGGTCCTTCCCATTTGGGTTGGAATTTTCCTTTCGTCTTGTGCGTCATGACCATGGGTCTTCGGACGGCTAAGACGAGGTCGCCCTTCTTGAAAGTTCGCAATTTGACTTTCTTGTTGAAGGCTCTGGTGATACGAGCTTGATAAAGCTCGATTTGTTGTTGAGCCTGCAGACGCTTGTCGTCCAAGGCTTCCAATTCTTGGAGTCGCTGTCGATGCTTCTCCTCTGTTGTCATCTCCGCTGTCAAGGCGACGCGAAGAGATGGAATTTGGATTTTCAGTGGAAGGACGGCTTCGCATCCGTACACCAAGGAAAATGGCGTGGCTTTAGTTGGGGTTCGCACAGTCGTGCGGTAGGCCCATAAGCATTCGCCCAACTTATCGTCCCAGTCTCGTTGACTTTTCGAGACGAATTTCTTGAGAAGCTTGCCAATAGTCTTATTGAAAGCTTCTGCGAGGCCGTTAGCGGGCGGATAGTATGCCGTTGATGACACACTCTGGATTCTGAACTTGGCGCAGAATCTCTGAAAAGCCTGGCTGATGAACTGTGGTCCATTGTCATGGACAATCCGCCGAGGCACACCGAACCGGTAAATAACGTGATGTTTCATGAACTTGATCACGTTAGATGATTTTACCTCCTTCAAAGGGATAGCTTCGGCCCACTTTGAGAAGTAATCGGTTATCGCTAGGATGAACCGATGTCCCTTTGATGATGGTGGGCTGATAGGACCAACCACGTCCATCCCCCACATTTCGAACGGCCAGGTAGAGGTCGTAGAGTGGAGGTATCCTGGTGCTTGATGGATGAAATCGCCATGTATTTGACAGGCGTGACATCTTTTGGCATAGGCAACAGCATCGGCAACCATCTTGGGCCAGTAGTAACCCAATCTTTGGAGTCGGTTTGCCAGCTTCGGGCCAGGTTGATGAGCTCCACACGTACCATCGTGGGCTTCTTTCAACACTTCGTGGGCTTCTTTTGATGAGAGGCACCGGAGCAGGATCCCGTCATGCGATCTACGATACAATGTTCGCGAAATCGCATTGTAGTAGAATTTGGAGGCTTTCCTTCGGATGGCAGCCGCCTCCCTGGTGTCTTCGGGCAAGATGCCGTATAAGACAAAATCAATGTAGGGGAATCGCCAGTTTTAAGCTCTGGATCGGTCGACACTTCAAGTGTTTCCTTACCGCGACGATCTCCCGTTGACCTCTGGTAGTCTCCGAGGGGACTTTTGGGCAGTATAGGTCGTGGCTGTAGACGAATACCTTCTCCATTGCTCCAGCTGGAAGAGCTAAGGAGGCAGCAAGGGATGCAAGTGCATCTGCATGCGCATTTTGCTTGCGCGGTACATGGTCGATGTAGAAGTTTGAAAACCTCTCGGCCATGTGGATTGTCGTGTTGTAGTAGGGTACTAGATCTTCATGCCTGACCTCATACTCTCCGCGAACTTGGCTGACGATGAGTTTGGAGTCACCGTACGCCTCGAGATTTTTAACGCCAATCTCATCGGCGAATTGCATCCCAATCAAAAGAGCGTTGTATTCCGCCACATTGTTGGAGCAAGGCTCGGTTAGCGAGACAGCTCGGGGAATCACATAATCTTGTGGGGAGACGAGTACTACTCCTACCCCCGCAACTGTGTGTCCCTTAGGGCTTGTTCTCGATGCACCATCGAAGAAAAGTTGCCATACTTGTCCTTCGAACAATGTCTGGGTTAGGCAGGCTTCGGCGACCTCGTCTGGGAGATCCTCGTAGAGTTTAGCTGCCCTCGGATCTGGGTGTTCGGCTAAGAAGTCCGCCACCGCTTGTCCTTTAATGGCTTTTTGGGGTAGGAAGTGCATCTCATATTGAGAGAGCAATATAGCCCATTTCGCCAGTCGGCCGTTCAATGATGAAGGCTTTGTCATGAGTAACCTCAGGGGGTTGACTTTGGATATGACATTTATGGTTTGGCCCACCAGATAGTGTCGCATTTTCTGAATAGCGAACACCAGTGCCAAACATTCCTTCTCGATCGGGTTGTACCGATGTTCGGCTCCGATCATCGTTCTACTTAGGTAGTAGATTGCTTGTTCTCGCCCTTGGTCATCATTCTGAGCTAGTAGAGCTCCCAAAGAATGATCCATTGATCGGACGTACACCAGGAAAGGCTTTCCGGATACCGGAGCTGCAAGGACTGGTGGTAGGGTGAGGTATCATTTGATCTCCTCAAATGCTTGCTGGCAAGCGTCGTCCCAAATGAACGAAACGCCCTTCTTCATCAGCTTAGCGGAGGGTTGGCATCTCCCGGAGAGATTTGAGATGAATCTGCGGATGTATGCCAATCGTCCTTGCAATCCTCTGAGCTCCTTGAGGCTTCTGGGGGGTTGCATCTCTTGGATAGCACGGACTTTCTCCGGATCCAAATGGATTCCTGTGGAAGTCACAACAAACCCTAGGATTTTGCCACTGGCTACCCCCAGGAAGGACTTGGTGGGGTTCATCTTCAATTGATGAGCTCGCATGATGTCGAAGACCACCTTCAGATCAGCTATGTGATCTCCTTTAATGCGACTTTTCACCGCGATGTCGTCGACATAACATTCCACCGTTTTGCGTATCTGCTGATGGAAAATGGCATTCATGGCCCTTTGGTAGGTTGCCCCCGCATTCTTTAGACCGAAGGGCATGACGGTGTAGCAATATACCCCTAGAGGTGTCCTGAAGGAGGTGTGCTTTTCGTCATCGGGATACATCTTGATTTGATTGTATCCTGAGAACCCGTCCATAAAGGACATTCGCTCAAATCCACAAGTATTGTCAATCATGACATCCGTGATTGGCAATGGGAATTCGTCTTTGGGGCAAGCCTCGTTTAGATCGCGGAAGTCGATGCAGATCCGGATCTTCCCGTTCTTCTTGGCAACGGGTACGATGTTGGCTACCCAATCGGGATGCTGTTCCTCCCTGATAAAGCCAGAGTCAATAAGCTTCCTGACTTCTGATTGGATTGCCTCCATTATTTCGGGACGGAACCGTCGCTGCTGTTGTTTGACAGGTTTTACATCCGGATTGATGTTGAGGTGGTGCATAGCCACTTGAGGATCAAGTCCAGGCATGTCCTCGTAATTCCAGGCGAAGACGTCTATATGCTCTTGTACAAGAGATATAAGATCCTTCTTCTCCGAAGGTGACAGGCCGTCACTTATGAAGATGGGTTTAGGATTGGCTTCATCTCCTAGGTTGACTTGAACAACCTTGTCTTCTGTGGGTGGTTCACGCTGTTCAAAGCGGATATCCCAAAGAGCATTCAAATGTTTGATCCAAGGATCTGTATCAGATTGGATCATTTCTTCATCTTCATCCTCCAGATGGCTTGTCGAAACCATGTTTACTGAAAGCCCTTTGAAGATGTTGCCGACACTGACATCTGATTCCCACGACGACGTGTCTGATGAGCAGTCATGACTTGACAGTCTCTCCGAATCAGAGGCTGATGGCACTGGAGTTGATATATAGCCCAACCCCCGGCGCGTCTGATGATAGTAATCAGGGGTTTTCCCTTTCGGTACAAAGGATCGAAGCAGTGTTCTTCTTCCTTTTCCGAAGTTCAACCCAGGCCTGTTGGTTAGATCATACCCCATGCGCTTCATCATTCTGAGTGCCTTCGGTTCATAATGATCGAACTGAGGGGATTCATCCTCACCTTCCGATTCTTCGTGGGGCATTGGTTCAGACGCGATTCGCCCAAAAAGTATTGGTCTTTGGCCTTTTCGTCTGGCTGGAACCATGAATACAGACTCTTGCGCGTCTCCATTATCCTGGTACGTCCCGAAGGATGATTTTATCGGTACATGCAATGATGTCAAAGCATCCATTGCCGACCAGACATCCTCATCTACGTCGGTACTAGTATCCGACGGTATTGAATCAGACTCACACGCAGGGAAATACGCGAAATCTAAATCTTCATTAATATACCAACCGCCTGCATCGTCGGTGGTATCAACATCGAGCTTATTAGTGCTTTTTACAAGTGGTTCCAACTCCCACAGGCACTCTTCTTTCTCCGGCTCAATGTCAGCTTCATTACCAGAGTCTGGCTCCTCTGGTTGTGGGGTTTCATTAGTCTCCTCCGGATCCTGATATAAGAGGGAGTCCGTGAAATAATTTTCAACCCCTTTAAACGGATGCCTTTCGGCAATCAACGTTCGGACCTGTCCACTCTCGTCAATGTATTTCATGACTTGGTGGAGAGTAGAGGGAACGATGGAATTGCGGTGAATCCATGGTCGTCCCAGCAACAGGTTGTAGGAAGTGTCCGCGTCAATGACGTAACACGTCACTTCCGACTTGAGGCTCCCGATCTGGCATTTGAGCTTGATCTTCCCCATCGGGCGGAGCTGTTGGCATTGAACCCGTAAATAGTCGTCTGGGTAGGGCTCAGACGATGGGTAGGAATGCCTAGAAACTGCATAACCCGGCGAGGTATGATGCTTAGTGCAGACCCTGGGTCTACCTGGATGCGGTTCACCTCGGATGACCCAATATACCCTGTGAAGTATAGGGGTCGGTCATGCTTCCCTTTAACCTGCATGTCATCTGTTGTGAAGGTGATGCAGGGAGCATTTGGGGAGGTGTGGAGGCAATCCTCTACATCTTCCTCCCTTGGCACGCGGGTCATAAAGACCTCAGCATTTGCCAAAGCTTCTTGTAGAGCCTCTCTGGTTGACTTTGATAGCCTCAGGAGCTCATACAATGTAATGCGTGCCGGGATGTTGGCTAATTGAGCCAAGACATCAAAACTGTAAGGTGTCGAGGATCCTTCCGTTACACCTTTCGCAAGAACTCGAGAAAACCGAGTTTCTTTCTATTTCTCCCCAGGCTGTTTAGAGGAGGGCTTTGCTGGCTCTGCAGCTGGTTGTGGAGGAGCTACTGCTGTCTCGCCATACTGTTTCAGGTATGCCTGCCCCGAACGGGTTCCTGCCGTTGGTGGGTTGGGTTCCGCGGCCAGGACTATTGTCTCCTCTTCCGAGTCAGTCAGCGAGAGAACATCAGTATCCGCTTCTCGGGAGGAAGCGCATATCACATGGCAAGATGAAGCCTTCCCTTTGCCTTTGGACTTCCTGTTGGTCACAGTCGTCCATTGTTGCTCGTCGACGAGGTCAGGGTGGACCCACATGATTTCCCCTCGAGGTGTAGGGACGGGTACCAAGCCTTTCTCCCGCTGCTGATGAGGGTCTGTGTTGACCACCCTCAGTTCTCCTTTCGGGACAGAGATCACCCCTACGGGTGTCGGGGGTCGTGTCCCAAACTGGAGAATCGACGTCATGTTGGCCGTCATCTTCTTCTGCTCCGGTCGGAGTTTTAATACCTCCGCGTCAATCAGAGCTTGAAGGATGTCCTTAAAGACGTAGCAGCTTTTGGTAGGATGTCCGAGCATCCTGTGGTATAAGCAGTAGGTGGGATTGTCGGTCTTACCGACTTCCTCCGGGCGCCTAATTTCAGGGAGCTTCAGTCGATTGCTCTTGTTGAGTAGCTTGAAGAGTGAATCGACGTGTTCCTCCTTGAAGGAATACTGCTTGTTGGGGCGTGGCTGGCTTGAAGAGCCACTTGCCCTGCCTGTTTGAGGTTTGGTGGGAGATTTGGTCTCCGTCGCCAAATTATCCTTCCGTTTGGTTTGGAGGGATGTGTCTGGTGCACGCCTTGTCGACTTCTCTGGCCTGGGCTTGCCTTCTTCCGCTCTGACGCGGGCGACAATCTCCTCAGCCTGTTCACCTTGCTGGACTAATTGTTTCCAGGTGCGGCTTTCAGCAACTCCTATTTGAGTAAGGAGTGAGGTTTGGAGATTATGGCGACATGTTTCCACCAGGGTGGCCTGGGTCATGCCGCTTGGACATCGGAGTGCCATGTTCCAAAATCTTTCTACGAAAGACTTGACGGACTCTCCCTTTCGCTGTTTTGTAGCTAAAAGGGTAGGCATTGTGACCTCCGAATCATCTTCGAAGAAGCGTGTTAGAAACAGCTTCTCCAAGTCGCCCCAGTTCTTGATGGAACCTTCCGGGAGCTTCATAAACCACTCAAAAGCCAACCCTTTCAGGGTGCCGATGAACAGTCGCGCCAGGATGGCGTCATTATCTACCACATTCCCGGTCTGGGATTTGAAGTAGTAGATGTGCTGGTTGGGTGACCCCTTCCCGTCGAATGCTTGGAGGGTTGGAGCCTTGAACTTAGGAGGGTATGGAACTAAGTCCCACTCAGCCGGATAGGGCCGGACCACTCCAGCTTCTTGGAGGTCCTTGCGATTGGCAAGGGCCTCGAGGCGTCGTTCCAATTGACTCATCCTCTTAGCATGAGTCTTCTCCTGGTCTTGGTCGCTTCTTGCCTGCGACGAGGGCTTGGACACATCCGAGGTAGATCGTCGTGTCTCGTCGGAAGGTTCGGAGGGTGGGCTTCCTCCCTTTCTCCCTTTCCCCTTCGGTCGTCTAGGAGGAGATCTCGCTCTTTCTTCAAGCAATTTCTCAAGCATATGCTTGAGGGTGTCAATGGATCGCTGTTGAGAGGTGATTATATCCATCTGGTGCTTCTGCGTCTGTTCTAAACGCCTGGCCGTCTCCTCAGGAGTGTCTGCCATGTAGGCGGAAGCCTCCTTCTCGACGGAAGAGTTTGAAGCCTGCGACTCCACTATAGCGGAGTGAGAACCACCCATTCTAATGCCGCGGGCTAAGGCATTATAGTCAATTGGGGGAATGGCCCCTGTCCGGGTGCGAGTGTGTTGATACACCCCCTCCGGCTCAGAGTCAGATTCCTCTGAGTTGACCATTAGTTGTTTTCCCTTACTTCTGCTAGTCATGTTTGCAGTAAGCTCCGGGTATTCAACATCTGAGAAGGTTCTCCTTCTGTGGGAGCGTCTTCTTTTGGCTGACGGGGGAATCAGGGTCAGCTGTCTAATTAAAGACGGCTGGTGCACGCCTGACTCGCAATGGCATCCAGAGAGCATCTGGATGAGTTGTTGACAGCAGCATGGAGAAGTGGCCTGATTGGCACTCCTTTTCCTTATCAAATAATCCCTCAAATCCGTGGGAGAGGGATTAAATAGACTAGCCTCGCGACGTGGAAGACGGGAGGAAGTCATGCGCTGCGCTGTCTGGACACAGGTTTCAGAAACGCGGCTGTCGCGTCGCGGCTGCGTCACGCGCGTCTGGCGTCTCTGTTGATATGAGACGCGACTTTCGCGTTGCTGTCTGCTGCGTTGGAGCAGAGAGACTTGGGAGAGAGTGGGCTGCTGGGCCCCACGCCTATGGGCGCGTGCTTCCTGCGTTTGACGAGACGCAGAAGCTTCGCTTTGGCGTTTGGCAAGTTGGTCTTCAGAAGGCTCAACTTGGGGAGTCTCGCGTTTGGGTCGCCAAACGCGGATCTCTCGCACTGGACGAGGTGCGGGCAAGGCATCGGATCGTACGCTGCGTCCAACCCCAGTCAGAAAACCAACGGTTCCGACTGAGTGTTGACGCGCGCGTCTTCTCTGTCGACGCTCGGCATTCCGATTGCGCCGTGGAGGAAGAGAGAAGCCAACAACTTCCTGGTTTGTAGAACCAGGGGTGTTTGCCACGCGGGTCTCCTGAGAGACGCTGACGCGGGCGTTCTGTGCGACACGGTCGATCGCACCAGTAGATGTGCCGGGGACCACGCGGGCCTTCAGAGAGGCGTTGGCGCGTGTGTTCTGCGCGACGCGGTTGATCGCAGCAGAGGTGTCTGAGGTTACGCGGGCCTTCTGGGAGGCGTCGGCGCGTGAACCAAACTTGGCACAGTGGGCAGCAGGAGCACCCGACAGAGCCTCAGATTGGGCTTCAGGGGGCTGTCCACTTGAGACCCTGCGGCAGACGCGGGTCTTTGGGCTCTTGGAGCCAGAAGAGAGGAACTCTTCATACTTCGCCTGGTCGAACTCGACGACGAGTGATTCGACCATTTTCCCCTTACGGAGAACGTCATCTTGCACCACGGTGCGCTCGTCAGTAACGAAGGTAGTCCCCAGCGGAGTCGCCATCTCTTGTATGCGCCGGAAAAAGAAAGAGGGAATTGCTATAAAGATTTCTTTGAATCAGATGAAAAGATTACAACAAGACTTTTCCTTCCAGTTACAAGGGAGGGAGGATGTTGAAGCTTGAATCCCCCCTTTGTTTAATGCTGGGTTCTTCGTGTGGCGGTGGAGAGTGAATCTTGTTCTCCGTTGACCAGATGACCGTCCTGACCGTCGGGGGTCTTCTCTTCGGTCGGTAGAAAGAGTAACTCAGCTCCGTCTACCAAAACTCTCAAAGAGGAGGTAGGCGAAGAGCGGCTAGTACTCAGTAAGCTCGCTGAAGAGTCTCCTCCCTCTGTCTGTTGTTGAAGTCGTGCTTCCCTCTTGATGATCCTCTTGCCTGGATTCGATCGATCTTGATGATGCCTTGACCTTCTTAATTCTCGACCTTTCCAAAGCTTCGATCCCCTCTTCATAGCAAACAAGGCTATTTATAGGGGTCTCAGGGGGTGAAGGTGCCTCCTGAAAACGCTCCCGAATGAGGGGCCACTACCCGCTACATGCGCGGTGACTGGCCCCGCAATCAGGGCAGTTGCAACTGAGACGCGGGCGTTGAGCCAAACGCGCCTTGAAGTTTGAGACGCGGGCGTCGAGCCAAACGCGCCCTGAAGTTGAGACGCGGGCGTCGAGCCAACGCGCCTTAATGCTGAGACGCGGGCTTCGGGCCTTCACGTCTGGACGCTGAGGCGCGGGTGTCGGGCCGACGCGCCTTGATGCTGAGACGCGGGCTTCGGGCCGACGCGTCTGGACGTTGAGACGCGGGTGTAGAACCAACGCGTCTTAAATGCTGAGACGCGGGCATCGATTCCTCGCGTCTAGAGCTTGAGACTCTGCTTCCTTAATGGCTTGTCTGTTGGTCATTTTTAGACAGCCTACAGATATATGTGGCACAAGGATTATTACTGACACACCTTAGTTCTGTTACCCTGAGGGCAACTCAAGTTGTATGAACTCAGATGATGGTGACACCGGATATGTGGTATATAAATAAGGGTTTCCTTGTTTGGATTATCCCCTTGACGTATCACTCCATGAATCCATAATCTGAGCTTATATAACTAGTTTTGCCCATGTTTATATTTATCGCGTGTTTAGTGCATTTATCACATGTTGCCATATTTTGTCGCATGATCATGTGTACCTATACTCTCCATACCGTTTTTCATGCATGTTTTCCGATTCAGATTTACTGATATACATGTATTTACTTGATCTCGGATTTACTGTCATTTTCCTTTTATTACTTGTCACTTCCTGTACCTGCATGCCTGGACCACATCACTTGATCATGTACACGTGTGCCTCTTATGCACGCCATCTGGCTTTATTCTTTGTACTCGCTGGGGTTGCTAACAACCCTGGATTCTCATGTCCAGATCCTAGAGTCTGGACCGTGCGGCCTTGCTGTACCTGATCAGAGTGCGCAGCGGGAGCGTGGTCAGCAGTTACCTATCTGGACCCTCCTTCTTCCAGCTTCCCCTTGACCGGCTCGCGAGATTCCCATCGTGCTACTCGTGAGTACTTTCCAGTATTTCATATTTTGCATCCTGCTTTTGTGCCTCTTAGTGATCATATATTCTTCAGATTATTATATCATGCCTTGTGATAACTGTACTGTTGTTATTATTGCTGGATTGTATATTACCACTGTGCTTCCGCACTCTAATTCCTGCCTGTATTGATGCTTAGCGTATGTACGTTAGGGTATTTCCGACCTTCGTATATACGTCGCAGTAACGTCTCCGTACTTACCGGATCGGGGCGTTACAACAACACCTCTCAATTGAGGCAGAGAGCCCACGTAAAAAAAGAAATCAAAATTAAGAAATCGGATCAGAAAGGAAGTCAGAAACCAACTCGGATACACTCATAATACACTAGCTGTCGACAACCAGTGAAGCCTGTCAACAGATTGAGACATACCAACTCTTTATTGGTGCGCCTGTTGACAGTTTGAGCACGCATGTCGACAGACTGACAAGTGCCTATCGACCGCTATATGTCAGCTGTCGACAAACTGACAAACAACTTCTCTGTTGCCATATCCCTGTATCTGATGTCATTCGCTCCGAGCACCTGTCGACAACCACCTCCTTTTTCTTCTGCTGCTGTTGTGCATCTCATGCGCGTCAAACTTCTAACGTCTTTGCTCTATCCAATTGAGTTTAAAAACTCTATCAAACTTTTATCAATCCTCTTATCTTCTCCTCCACAAGGGCATTGCTAAAGCCTAGAGCACTCTTTTGTGGGCCGCTCGATCTTGATCAGGGGTGGAGATCAAAGAGAGTTGAGTTTACTATTGTGCATGTTGACAGAGTTGACTTTCCTGTATACACGGAAGTCAATCCCTCCCTTTTCTCTCTTGCAATCATATACTGCCTTCCTCTTCTATGACCTCCAATTTCTTTCTTCAGTGATCTATCAGTTTTTGCATGGATTGTGGATAGTTAAGAGGCTGCTCTCATCATTCTGCTATGGTCAACGTCAAGTGAATTAAGGAGAGTGAATCTAGCAATGAGAATTCCCTTAAGATCAAGGTACATCCACTCGTAAATCTATGTTGTTTACCATGCAGAAGCGTAGATCAGGATTTATTATAATATTAGATTGAAATCCTGACTCAGTGATCCTAATTTTAATCAAATTGAGATCCTAATAATTTCATGAGTTGTGACATATTCGAACGTCCAAAATATAGATCCAATAATGCACCGTGAATATTTCTTCTGGGAATTCCCGAAAACCTAAGATCAAGTGGTCATCGTGTTGCGCGCGTCTTGGCAACAATCCAATCGAGGAATCTCAATCAACTGAGAGAGATGCAGCGGAGAAGTAACCAAAAGACAAGAACAATAAACAAAAGAGAAAGTCAACACTATATTTAACGAGGTTCGACAATTTGCCCACGTCCTTGGGGTAAGGGTGATGCAACTCGTATGAAACTATTTAGTTCTCGAGAAGCTGGTTGAAACTTTACGTAGAGGTGAAGAGTTGTGACCGATTGGAACTTCACGTAGAGGTGGAGAGACTTCACGTAAAGGTGAAGTGTTGTGGCTAATTGGACTTCACGTAGAGGTGAGGTGTTGTGATCTTGATGAACAATTGATCTTATGGTGAGAAGACAGTTGAGCTTGCAAGGGGTGTGTATCCAATTATTGAAGCCGATGATGATGTTCGGTGTGCTCTACTCAGACTTAGTTGGACTGTCAGCTGAAGACATGTAGGCTGGGGAGAGTCAGTCAATTGAAGAGTCAGTGTTGGCTCATGATGAGTTATTCGTGGAACATGTAGTTGCTGAGTGGACACGTTCAGTGATCGACATGTATGAAAGTTCTCGTCGGTGAAGTATAGGGAAGGCATGGTAGTGCATCCCAGTTGATAGCTGAGCTGAAGGTTATAATTGACATTGGAGTTTGGTAAGGTTGCAGGCGGCGACGACAAACTCAATTTGGATCTGGTGAGATCAGTGAAAATCAATTGTACGTGTACTGGCGTTTCGTTTGAAAGAATATGTTTCATCTGTTGGCCAGACGAGATCGTGTGTCGATTTCGTCGAGATCGTGTCGATTTCGTCCGGAGCGCGCAAGCCGAGATCGTGTGTCAATTTCGCCGAGATCGTGTGTCGATTTCGCCAGGTGATATATTAGAGTTCGTTGAAATTCAGCTCAGATTTGGGAAATCTTCACCGAGGTGGAGAATTGTAGGGAGAGAGGAGATAGAGGAGGTAGAGGAAGATAGCACAGAGACCAGGAGCAAGAACAACACATAGAAGCAGGCCAGGAAGATCCCGGTCGACTGCCTGGTCGATCGGTGGACAGAGCACGGTCGACTGGGCAGTCGACCGATGTGCACGGCGTGCACAAGTATAGCCCGGTCGACCGACTGAAAGCAAGGCTGCTATCTGTTGGGTCCGGTCGACCGGGCCGGTCGACCGTAGACAGGGTCGGTCGACCGTCCAGTCAACCGACAGAAGCGTTTCTGCTTACCTTTCTGGATTCGGATTCCTTTTCTGGTTGGGATCGAATTCAATCAGGGTTTCCTGAATCCCTGAGACTCTGTGGGTATAAATAAGGGTTAGAGCTCTCATGTATTGTATCCCCGGAAATCCCTCAAAGTATTCCTCCTGTATTGATTGTTGAATCAATAAAATCTCTCTCCCCCTTGCCCCAAGGACGTAGGTAAATTGTCGAACCTCGTTAAACATTGTGTTGGCTTGTTTTCTCTTTGTTTCTTTGTTTTTGTGCGTGTTGGGTACTTCTCCGGCTGCATCTGTCTATGTTAGGTGTGGATTCCTCAGAGAGGTTGTTGCCAGGGCACGAACAACAAGAATGCTCGAAAAAGAATTAGGCACGTAACTGTAAATCACAAACCTTTATTTGTTTATTTATTTTTATTGTAAGATGAGGTGCACAATTTCACCAGACACTCTCATAGTCTCACACACTCTCATGTCATCTAAAAACACCATGGGAGTTGGACTCAATGGCCTGGGCCGCTGGGGTGGCCTGGGCCGCTGGGGCTGGGACCAGACTGGTGAACACGATAACCAGGGTGGGTGCTGCCTCTTGCCGCGCCGAGGAGGCTCTCCGATGAGTCTTTGTAGCCCTCGGTGATGTTGAGAGTTCTTGCAGAGGCACCGGCGAAGAGAGAGAGAAGGATAGTGAGGGCGATGAGGGCAATGGAGCGAAGGATGGGAGCTGAATGCGCCATTTTCGAACGAGGGAGT
This sequence comes from Agave tequilana, assembly GCA_038442645.1. Taxonomy (NCBI): domain Eukaryota; kingdom Viridiplantae; phylum Streptophyta; class Magnoliopsida; order Asparagales; family Asparagaceae; genus Agave; species Agave tequilana. Next base: position 23,672 of record JAVJIF010008752.1, read on the forward strand.
AGAGCTCTTCTTGTATCCTTCAGGGAGGTAGTGAAGGGGGGTTTATATGATAGAGGAAGTTGATGGATATGTAGATGATCTTTCAGTACATCTTTGGGAATCTGGAAGCATATGCATGGGTTAATGACTCAGCTTGAATTAATAGAGCAAATCTCTCTCATTTAATGAGTCATGCTTTTCTAACTCAAATTTATTACCTAGAATCCAGCTCATGAGTAGAACTGGTGGGTCACATTCTCATGCGTTATATACAAGCTCAAATTTGTCTTAACCGTCTTCATGTCTAGTCAATGTGCGACTATTTGTTCGCACAAATCTCAACATTTTCATTCTAAGAATAGTGAGGTTCACGGCATGACTTGACTCGTCAAAGTTTGAGTTGAAGTATGTCAGAATTGGAGGGCCGGTTCACTCTGGAGCCGGCCCAAATCTAGAACCCGACCCAAGCTAGGTTGGGTTGTAATGCAACTCAGGTTGGGTTAGGGTATTGCTAGAGCCTAGAGCACTCTTTTGTGGGCCGCTCGATCGTGATTAGCGGTCGAGATCGAAGAGAGTTGACTTTACTATTGTTCATATTGGATAGAGTTGACCTTCATGTGTAGGGAAGTCAATCCCTCCCTCTCTCTCGGACAACAAAAAAAAAAATGTCTTCCTCCTTTATAACATCCATTTTCTTTCTATGGTTGGATCTATTTGTTTTGTGATCATTCCGCTGTGATCACCGTCAAGTAAATTAAGGAGAGTGAATCTAGCGTTGAGAATTTCTTTAAGATTATGGTATGTCCACTCATAAATCTACATTGTTTACAATACACTAGATCCAGATTTATTGTAATATTAGATTGAAATTCTGACTTAGTAATCCTGATTTTAATCACATTGAAATCCTAATAATTTATTGAGTTATGACATTGTCGAACACGTCCAATACAGGTCCAATAATGCATCGTGAATATTTCTTTTGGGAATTTCCGAGAACCTAAGATCGAGTGACCATCGATCTTAGGCTTTGAGGAGTTTGGGGTGGGGATAAAGGTAACTACTCAAATTCACAAGTAAAAACGATCTGAATCCATGAGCCAAGAGAACAACTCGAATCCACTAATCAAGGAAACAACTCGAATCCACAAACAAATATGAGGAAAAAAAACTCAAAAGTTTATTGATAAAAGTTGAAGTTCTTTTATAAGCTTCGAATAAAGTCATATTCTATCTATGAAAACTAAATTCAAAATAAAAAAAAGAAAGTTCAAATTAAAGAAAATGAAAAATCTATTGGATTACAGATTTGGACTCAAAACACAATCCTAAATAAAGTCAAATATTCAAATACGCAATAGGACTGTCGACAGCTGAAAAGAGTTGTCAACAGTCAAAGGTTTTAAACCTGTAAAATTCAAACTTTGATAAAAGCCTGTCGACAGGTAGAAGAAAGGTGCTGTCAACAGGTCTGAAAAACTTTTGACTTTCAGGAAAACCATGTCGACAATCCAAAAGAAGAGTTGTCGACGTGTCAAGTTATTTTGGTCTTCTGTTGTCATGTCTTGTTCTTCGATCTCCTTCATCACCTCGGTCGATTTACAAGTAATCGTCTTAGATTCTTAGCAACTCTCCTTAGAAGCAAAGAGAATATTATTGATTTATGAGAATTCTTATATTATAATATTGATATACACTTTTGTTAAAGGAATAAAAGACATATTTTTCCATTAATTATTCTTTGATTTCATTCTCTAAAACTATGGAAGAAAAATTAATTCTTAGCAATGAATCTTTTTTCCATTAGTATTTTGTTTTATGACATTTTTCTTCTATTTCTCTTTCTTGTTCATGGATGGATACCATGTTCTTGGAGCTCTTGGCTTTATAATATAGAGAGAAAGAAAGGTTGTGAACATGTCAGGTCTTAAATGGAGAGAAAAATAGAGAAAAAAGTTTAACTAAACTTCAGTTTGTGTTTTTCGCTTCCTCAAGATTTTCTAATATTTCTATTGGTATCATGTTTGGACTGAGAATAAGTTTTAACCACTACGGGCCCTGTTTGGTTAAGGGTGAAAGTGAGGAAGTGAGGAAGTAAGGAAGTGGTATTAGTTCCTTTTGGAACTTGGGATTGGTTAGTAAGTTTTCCGGTGTTTGGATGTTGTTGGGAAGTATAGTTTGGAAAATGTTATGCTTTTTCTGGTGTTTTGATGGTAATGGAAAGTGGAAGTGAAAAAGTTGACCACAAAGTTGACCGCAAAATAATATTAAAATAAAAATTAATTAAGAAAAATAAAAAATGGATTGTAATTAGAATGCAAGTGAGATTTACATGACCAAAAAATTAACTGTTTTATGCTACAACTTATTATAAATGAGATTTACATGATCACAAAATTAACTATAACACTCTAGAAGTGAGGAAATGATTGCGTAAAAGAGAGAAGAAAAAAGGAAAAAGGATTTTCTTATTTTCCTTTTCCGGTGTTTGGATAGATATGGAAGTGAGCAATTATACTTCCCTATTTCCTTACTTCCGCCCACTTTCTTGCAACCAAACACACTTACAATAAATATATCAGTTAGAGGTAGGCACCAAGTGTCTCTCTATTTTGGAAATAGTGTCAATTTTCTTATAGTATCGCAATAAACATATTCATAATTATTTTTAGAGACAATTAAATGACTACTCATGTATATAATTGCGACGATTATGACATTAACACCATAGAATTAGTCACTAATATTCATTTTGCGTTTAACAATCTATGTTTGATATGTAACTAACCTGTAATTCCCTTTTAAAAAAAAAAAAAACTACCATGTAATTAACTAAATGAAAAAAAAAATGGAGAAAAAGAACCCTTCATTCTGTAGATCTTAATAGACCCTGACCTAAAGATCTGCAGAAAATTATAATTTCGCCATGCTCAAACGAGCCAGAGAGAACTTCAAGCCAATCATTATGATTCGTTTTATCCAAAGTTTTATACAAAAATACCTTTTTTTGATACCTTACATTATCTCCATTACTAATCTTTTGTGTACCTTGGTGTTCCTAACTGTCCACTGATTTTTGATTGATCCCCGGTATGGTAATACATATAAGACAGTAGTAGAAACCCCATACGGTCGATCTTTTGTACCCGCTTTAAGATATGATAATTAGTCAAAGAATCTTAATCTTGGGATAAACAGTTTACACTGCTTGTGTTTATTATTCTTGTACATCAAAAGTTTATTGATAAAAGAAAAAAGTTTGCAGGCGGAGATTTGAATTCTAATCTCAGCAAAAAAGACAAACTGAAGTTTAGTTAAAAGGTGGTTTGTAGTTTTTGTTTTGTTTCTGTTCTCCCCACAAAAGAGCAAGTTTTTGTTTTGTTTTGTTTTGTTCTGTTTCTTTCTCCTCCTTCATCTTTTTCTAAGCTTGAGCAGAGCAATTTGATTCAGGGTGGAGCTTGGGATCTATAATCATAGTTTTTATTTTATTTTATTATCATTTTATTTTAAGGAGGTCACAGACATCTTAATCTATAATTATAGTTCAATTGCAAAAGATTATGGAGGAGGAACTTGGTTAGTTAGTAAATGTTTTTGGCTAGCGATTGGGGAAGTCATGAGACACATGTTTAGATGTTTAAAGAACACACAAATTTGTAGAATCATTATCTTAGGAATAATAACTGCAATTAGAATATGTTTTGCCTCCCTGTTTTTTTTGCTTTGCCTTGTTTCTTTTATAATAATGCTTCATTGGCTATATTAATTATTTGGAGGTCATAGATTGAAGAAGAATTGTTAAAAAAAATTTGTGACATATTTGTTAATTATTTTCTCTTTTTGTTTTTAATTTTGAGTTCATTAGATAGAAACTATTAATCTATGGCCAAAAAAATGTTAACTATTTGAAGGATATTTATTTGGAGGTCATATTAATTTTTTAGGAATAGTCTAGCCCAGTAATGTGTTAGATTTGAGAACACACACCAACTGTGATTAGTGTGTTTAGAGGCACACTTTAAAATTTTGCCGGCGTGGCTGAGACAGCACGGCGCCAACTCGGATTAAACCTTTATTCGCAATGGAGTCCGTTTCCATTGGCCATGCCGCGGTTGCATTGAACAATGGCTGCATTTCCAACCTAGTGATGTAGTCAAGCAAATACAGTGACAATTACTTCACTCACATGAACACAGACTATAAGAAGGGATCGTTCATCAAACTACTAGAAGTCAACAATCCCACAAAGATTATATATACCAATATGCATTTCAAAGAAAACTATAAAACATATTCCTTGGCCTCAACAATAGGCTCATCATAAACCATAGCACAGATTGCAATTAAGTAATCATGTTTAATTTAGAGAACGACTGATTAAATGAAAAAGCAAACCAAAGGAAGCAGAATTATTACAGTGGCATAAACAGTAAGAAAAGACATAATACTTATTGCTGTTTACTAAAGAGATGCTACTTAATTGAAGGAGGAAGCAGCCCACCAAAGACTTTAATATCATTGGAATTAAAGCAGTTAATTATGGAAATGAGGGATGTGGTACCAAAAAGAGATAAATGATCACAACATACTATATATTATATGCAATTATGCACTATGTATACAGTATGATACAAATGTCAGGTTTGCCTCAAGATCTTAACATCAGTAACACAATAGGATAAATTTCATACACACATTCAGGGCCAGTAGGCATAGGTTGAATGGATCTGACACAACTCTATGATGTAAATGCAGAGGCCTGATCTTTACCATCACAAAAGCCGAACAACAGCAGAGGTTTTGCGGCCATCTGCCAACTCTTACAGAAGTTTGGTTTACATACAACTATGACTAACAGATTTGCATATACAGATCAATTTATACTCACTGGAATCAGAGAGGTTGATGTGGTGCGTGGAGCTAATGACGACTTTCTTCAGCTTCAGCAGATTTTGCATGTAGGAAACAAAATTTTCAACAGTTTGATGCACCTGCTTCATCTGAAGGATAGAAACCCTACTCAGATCAGCTGCGAGAGGAGCTCTTCCATCAGGTCGTCAATTAACATCCTCTCCAACTCCATTCCAACCATGTCGACATCACCTCCTAAATCTAACCACCTTGGCTCCAACAAGAGCTTATCCTCATGCTTGCCACCCAGCTCCTTCCTTTGCTTCACCACCAATTGCCAGACGTCTTCAACAAGACCCTCACGAGACCATGTCGGATGACACCTCCTTGATTTCATTGATTGCAGATCAATGGACGGGTTGATTTTGTCCACTAGAATAGAACTTATAAGATCAAACAAGAGTTTCCTCTCTGGTCTCGACCATGACACCAGCACATTGTACTTCTTTTCAAGATTTTCAAACACCTCTGTGCTGACAGGATATTCCTGCATGTAGCATGCATTGAAGAGTTCATTCGCACTGGTATGATGAACCCTTGAATCAATCAGTACATCAAGTAGGTACGAGAAGTCCCGATCTTCATCATCTCTGAACGCTTCTAGAATCTCTCCTGCATATATAGGGGAATGACACTCAAGACTATCCTCATCACTGGAGATAAGAAGTTCCAAGTCTTCGGCATCTGTATCTGCTGACTCCAACTTAAGAAGTTTAAGTTGCATCCGTAGCTCTGCAACAATAAGGCATAATTAGTAAAACATTTGCTTCTTCTGGATATCTTTTCTATCTATAAGGTCAAAACATGAAGCATAAGACAAGTTTTGTGTGTTTGGATAAAGTCACACTCTGCATTTGTATGTGGAAGTAGTTGGAAAGGAGTTACTCTTGTTAAACAGCTAGCTCCGCTTAGTAAGAAACACCTTCTCTATCTTATATTTCCAGTGAAGCCTCGAGATTTTTTTTTTTTAAAAAAAATTGCAGGTGCATTGCACGTGCCTGACAAAGCAGTTAAGATTAATTGCTTAGTTTTCTCACAGTTCCACTTACCCTTGAGGCCTGAACTGATCTTCTCGAAGCATGCAGAACTGGACTTGTCCTCTTCAGATGGAGACCGCTCTAGAACAGAGACAGGACTTGGTTGATCCTCATTGGAGCTAGCAGGAGAAGGTGATTCTGATACATCGCAATGGGAAGAAATGGGATTGACTTGAGGATGATCAGCTGAGATTTCCTGAAGTCGGAGACAAGCAATTATGTTAACTGAGCATGGCCAAAAGAATAAGTATCATATACAAGTAAAATAACAATTATCAAATACAGGTTAATTCATTCTACCATAGTTCAAGATAAAGAGAGATGTACAATTTATTCAAGAGATATTGGAGAAAACGTTCCAGCTAAAGTACTAATTTCACAACATGACAAATGAACCGGTCAGCAATTCCAATATAAACCAGAATGATAGGGTTCAAAAACAAGAACACTATAGAAAAGCTTCCTTACAGATAGTTATTTCCTAACATAAAAATACAACATGTGTAAGTAAATTAAAAAAAAATTGAAAAAATGTTCTACCTATGGATTTTGGCTTGCTTCATTAATTTGCTGCATTGCAATCTATATCAATATGGAAAGGTTTTAATCAATGAATTAGGCACAACGTGCATTGAAAAATCTTATTAGAGAGTATAGTGTGGCAAGAGACCACGAGTTTCTATGCAAAATCCTCCAGTGACAAGTACCATTTTATTGAAAATCCATATGGCATGGCATTTCTAACTTAACCGTGTTACCCCATAAGAAGCCCAATTGTGAGAGATCGAATCCAAAATATTGGGAAATCTCAATAGCTAGCAGAGGAATCTAGCAAGAAAGCTAGTTGTTTTGAGAATTTTTTAATGTAAAAGATAAGTGGAGAATATGAATTGAAAAAGGCCAAGATGCATAACGGTTACACAATGAAATAGACAATCAAAATGACAATGAAACTAATAGATAATTAAAATATTATTAAAAAAGATGTCGTTATTCACAATAGATATCTCATACTGTTATAATATTGAAAAGCGTGTTTCAACCTGTTCAGCTGGGAGATACCTTAGACACACAGATCATGAAAGAGGGGCATTAAGAGCATTGGTTACCAAAAATTCTATGAAAAAGAGGGCCACTAAGAGCATCGTTCATGCAAACATAGGATGAAATCTTCAAGAGAGAATTGAGGCCTAGTGGTTGTGGCGTATGGGTAATATAAGAATCTAACAAATATGCTCTCGGAAGCTTGACGCAAATCCCCTTAAATCTTAAAAAAAATTCACGAGATACTCTTTGGGAACTACCATGTTTAGTTCATATATACTTCAACTTGTGGACACAGACAAAAGTGTCACATTATGCCATGGCCATGTTTCACCGGACACTAGCTCCTCTGAACTTAGGCACGAACACGAGGCTATACATGTTTTAGTTTATGAAAATATATTTACTACATGGGTGTAAGCATATGAGTTTACGTCAACTCCTAAAATTAGAAGTTAACACCACCGTGCACCGATTTTCTGTGAGTAGACAGAGTGAAGTAAACAACGGTGGGTCCACTACATCAATAGCTATAAACAAGCTAGGGGATGAAAAGGTGATCAATCTGTTTTCTTGATTTTGCATAGTGTGTAGTCAATCCTACACGTAACATGGCTGTAGTAAAAGAGTGGGATTGGGTTTGTATTTGTAAATGAAAGAACCCTAATAGTAAAATACCGAGCAATTAATATGTCATATTTTTTGTCAAGTAAAGGTATCAAGCACGTAAATTATAATTTAATTATATCCATTTAAGTCAATAAAACTAGCTATATTTGCAAGTTTCCACACAAGTTACGAGCATAGGTACTAGACATTTTCTCAGGTGAGTTGCAAATGGACATGAATATTTTTTGTAGGGATAACGATGACAAACGTAAACCCATTTACCCAATTTTGTAGCATAGGGATAAGAGTATCTATCCGTTTATCTAAGGATAAAATTTTCTTACACATTTTATCTCTACAAGGGTGAGGGTAAGAATTTCTTACCCTACCCATTTAATGGTTTACCCATTTAATATTAAAAATAATATTAGTATGATAATACTATAGTCATGTATAATATCTCATGCCCCTTCATTTTCCCTATCTTTATTTGGATGAACATGAATAATTACTTAATTAGTATCTATGGTGCACGAACACAGCCACTCTAATATGGACACAATACACGGATACATGACAAATTCTTAAAAAATACATCATACGTGTGTGTCAAACATTTTTCAGACATGACATGGCTCCATGATAGAAGCGTCCGTGCTAGATAGATTAGTATGTATTTATGTTGTATCATAAGTTGGTATTAATTGGTTCCTATTTTTATTTTGCTTAATAGTTATTCCAAAAAATATTACTTAATTTTGAATCAACTATATTTATCTATGTACTCTTTTATGACATAAATAGAAATAAATTTGCAATGAATGCAAAGGTAATTTCTCCTAAGATTGTTTCCTCTTTTTCAAACAAAACATGTTTTTTAAGTCACCTAAAAGATTTTACCCATTTGCATGGCTATCCTATAGCGTACGGGAAACATTTTGGTAAAGTGTAGTAATAAATTTCTATTAGAGTAAGGGTAAACAGTTGGGTACTTAGGGTAGGGTAAGGTAAGGGTTACTGTAGGCTCTCACATTACCCTTACTGGCCTTACCCTGCATGTTGCCAACCCAAATTCTTTAAGCAAAGAGAAATGTGCTTCATATTATAGATTTAAATTAGTCTGAATGCCTCCTTAGGCATCACTGGAATATTGGCAACAATATTAGCAGAGAAGAGTAAAAGAAATCATTTAAGCTAGAGCAAGTTGACTAATGTTAATACAAGCAAGCACCATTTTAGACAAAATGAGCAACTCCAGGATGGACGCATTTAATGAGCCTAACAACAAGAAACAAAGGTTTTGCTGATGATCGAAGCATGTCCATATCAGTCAAGTGCCTCATAAACTTCGGTAGTTCAATCGTCAAATTTCTCATCAATTATTGCATTCCAACCGCAAGCGCATTTTCAGATAGAACACAGTGACTGTCTAAGCAGAGGTTCAGGGAATATTTGCCAGTAATAATCACATGGCACATATGGTGGACTGGACACAAGGATAATGATGCATCATTTGAAATTGACTCCATTATAATATAGGAAAATAACATGAATAAAGCATATAGCCCACAAAAAATATATTAACAAGATAAGCAGACATCTTGACAATTGTAAATAGCATTGAACTTGTGTCAGTACATAAAAGGGGATATCTAGCAATGTTAATCCCATCCATCTGAATCGGACTAGCTGTGCATGATCACAAAATTGATTGATTCTTTCAAATATTAATACCTACTAAAGAAATGTTTCGCTGCAATCTGCATTTAGAAAAGTAAGCACGGAATTAAATCATGTATACAGGCAAGCTCTATATTGGTTTTGGGAGGGGGGGGAGAGCAAACTTAGTGAACTCATTGAATTTTGTAATGCTGCTTAACTCTATCTAGTGTGTATCAAATTTTGCCTTAAAGTTTGAGAACAAAGCAATTCAAATAACATCGCTATATTAAAGCTAACCTTTCTTGTTAAATAGTTTGGATCAGCACCAGAAAACTCTCCATCATTCACTGGATCTGCCAATTTTGTCGGCTGCTGCGCCTGCTGATAATCAACTATGAGAGGGAACTTTGCATCTTCACATTGAGAAGCTAAGTTGCCACCTTCATGGCCTCCACCTGCAACAGAGTCATCAGAGAGTTCTTTAACCCTGTCAACCACTTCAGTTTGTTGCCTTGAATGAATCCTGCTACACAATTCTTCTGAATTCACATGAATCTCCCGTTCAGATATTTCAGTTTCCTCTTTGCCAGAATAAAATTGAGTGCTGTTATGGCGATAATTTAAGCTTTGGATTGAAGATTTTCTCCTCTGACTAACATTTCTAGCTAATAAATCATTTGGGCTCTTATGGAGTAAATTTTCGAGATAACTGTTGTCGCTAACACCAACTCTGTTTCTTCTGCTTGGTTTATGATTTCCATAAACCAATGATGAAGCTGGAAGAGAATTTGACCTCAACAAATTTCTGGACCACCCATCGTTCCAGCGTTCATTACTACTAATGCCCAAGGGAAAATCCCATCTGCAAGTACCTCCCCTCTAGCCACCTTCTTGCCAGAAATATTCTGAACGATTGTTGTATTCATAGTAGTCCTTGGTGTTTCCCTATCAGATACAAGCATTTCTCCCAGAGTACTAGATCCCTTATTAGCAGGTGCCACGCCCTGAATTTGTTGGATCATCTTCCATCGTTCAGACAGGCGTTTTCTAGCCTCCCTGCTAACTGAAGATTCAGTTGAATAATATGATGCAGCACTAAGGCTACCACCACCGTCATTTAACTGGTCACAATTCCATCGAATTGACTCTAAGTTCGAACTTTCCATTTCTAACATACCAAAAGAACTTTCATCACTAACTTGCCCATACTTTTTAGAGGCTGCTACGGTTTTACTGCCACTACTACCAGCAGTTCTCAATTGTTTCGTAACATCCCTGGCTATTTCTCTTAATCCCTTTGCCTTATGCCCCGTAACGTCCACACTATCAGATAGCTTATGCCTGTCACCACGTCCTGCATAAACTTCAGATCTCCAAGATATTGGAATTCCCTTTTGCCTTCTCAGACCATATCGATGATGCTCACGGTATCTTGCTAATGGAACAGTTGTTTCCATGTCCCATGCCTTCTCCAGACTTGGCTTCAGAACAACAATCTGAGTAGAATGATGGTGAACTTTAGTTTTTCCTGCATGTAATTGTTCTGACGGTTTATGCGGAAGAGAAGAACTATGTTCCTTGTCAGAGTGGCCAACAACGTTAGATACAGGTCTCCTGCAGGAGCTTATGTCACTGTCACCTTTTACAAAACAGGGGCGCCTTTCAGCATCTCTTTTGGATCTAAAAAATAATTCATTTTCAGCCTTTGTGATTGATGGTTTTAAAATTGTGATGTGGTTTGCGTGCGGCGAGGGCAGAGAACACTTCAGATCCTGCAAATGCTTTTTGAACAATGAACTGGGTTCTTGGAGAAATTTCACAAAAAGATCTTTATTAGGATCTAGGTCTTCCAATGAATCATTGTATTCCTTGGAGTGAAATTCATCATCAGTTGACATATGTGCTGTATCCATTGACTTCTGCTTTGCAAAAGCCCAGTCAATGTTACTTGGTTTCAAGTCGATTTCACTATGTTCCAAGCTTGGCATTCTCTTTCGAAATGGCTTACCGTTTTGCTTTTCAACATTTGGCATTTCCATGACTTCAAAAACATCTTTGCATTCCTGGTACTCAGTGCTGCTCGTATGAAGAGGATAGCCCTCATGGGCTATATACTTCTTGTGGAGCTCAACAGATGAGGTTTGGGAACTAACTCCTCTTTCTTTTTGCTTTTTAGTGACTACAGGAGGTAGTGTATCGAGTCCCATCAATCTCGCAACTAAACTTGGTGAGGCGCGCCTGAATTCCATTTCTTTTGAGATATCTTTGTCCATTAGTGCTTTGATTGGTGCTCTGTTCGCTTTCTTGGATGAAGTATGCCTCCTGAATTCGAGATCAAACTAGAAATTTGAACACATAAAGGTGTTAGAATCTGTCCGCACAAAACTATGCATATCAGCAAACAAAAAAAAAAGTTCAAGGGAACTGGGGAAAATATACAAGGAAAGGGGGGAAATAGAAGACAAAAATCTGACAAAGAACTGGTGTTTGTTACCATTGTGCCTCAGAAATCATATAGAAACAGTGCAATAAAGAAAATGATGGCACAGTTTATGAATCACATTTAGACTGATATTTCATAGATAAACACCACCCAAGAAAAGACATAGCAACTCCATGCCAGTGAAATGACAAAAAGGAATAGAAGGCAGATGGAATCTACATCAACAATTCAGAACTAGCTATGTTAACTCACAAAGATGGAAATCTAGCTAAATGTTAAATATTGGTCAAGTTTCCTATATACAACGATTAAGATAAATATGCCTGATAAAGAATAAGATGTACTTACAGAGTTTTCTTCTACAGGAACCCTATTTCCAGGAGTAAAATCCAGTGCTGTCTTTGAAGCATTTGCTTGCTTTCTCAATTGAACATTCTCTGAAACAAGAGTTTGCCACATTAAGTTAAATATTTATCAAATATCATTTGCTTCTAGATGAAACTGGTCCGATCAATAATAGATAATGGCATGTCAAAGTTCAATGACATGTAGTTTACAACCACATTCCATCACTGACATAAAGGTTCGGTTTTTTGTTATAATCACCACTACTAAAATCATTGAGGAGAAAATGCATAGTTGAAGTTCAAAATTTAATGTTACTTGATGCAAATATACCAGTAGGCTACTCTCTCGAAGAAAGATACAAACACTAAAGATTATTAATGAACTACAGATTTATACAAGTTAGAAGTCCACTTATGATTTCTGGATGAAGTGTTTATTAACCTTATTAGAGTTGTATCTATGACCTTTTTTTAGGTAATGTATTGATCACATATTTGTATGCTGAATTGTTGGGATTTGTCTTATCTGTATACCCCTATCATGTCAGTATCCCAATCCCAAATCCATATCAGTCTGACATAGAATTCCAGCATAATACAAGTTAATTGACAAGTTTAATAGGAGAGAATAAAATATATCTATAAAAACAGCACCAAGAATGTCTAAGATATTCAAAATAGAAATCAAAACAAGCTCCATAACTTTTAACTTCAGTGAGCATGTTTCAAGAGATAAATCTTCAACATTGAGGCTAGAAATACAGCACTATTCAAGAAACGATAACAGCACTACAGATGGAAGAATTAGGGCTCCGAGGAGATATAACCCAAGAAATAATGATGAACAAGTGAACAGGATTAACTAGACTTCAGCATGTATCTGGAATAATCATAATTAAGGCAGTGTCAGGCTTAACAAGCCACAGACATAGAAACTATTTTTATAGTGAGATTCTATTCGTGGACCAACCCAAGCAAAGAACAATATAGAGAAAGAATTTATTCTGAAAAAAAAAAGATAAAAATTCATAGTAAAGAAAAACAGACTGGACAGAAATTTTAAAAGTATTTGGACATGACTGGAAAACCTGTGCCCTTAGTTTGCCATTTAATACAAATATTGTAAAGTTTGTTATACTTCTACATAACAACAAAAAAAAAACTGCAACTAGACTAAAGTGTGTTGAGCGAGGATAAAAAGAAAGAGCATGTCATGGTAACCCAAAGTAATAGTAAAACAGCATGTGATCGTGTGATCAGTGGACCATTGCTTAAGTTAACTAGTTATCTATGATCTACCAGATTATGCTTCTCTTTTAAAGAAGAAAAAGAAGACTAGGTTTAAATGAATTCATAAATAGAATGATCTACCAGATTATGTTTCTCTTTTAAAGAAGAAAAAGAAGACTAGGTTTAAATGAATTCATAAATAAGAAAGCACATAAACATGACTAAGGAAGCACATAAACACAACAACGGCTATATCATTGTAAGAAAGAGAGGAGTCAGTGAAATTCCCACCAAGAAGCTTCTTCAATATCAATTAATTTTATTCGGTAAAACAGAATTAATCACAATAAGAATCACAATATTACTTGGAACAGGAGAGCTCCAGGAAGAAGAGCAACATCCTATGTCCAAAATTACTGAAGAGTTGCTTCCTTTATCAAACAAAAAGCTGAACATAGCGCCCTGAAACTCCGCGGAGATGCACACCTCAAATTTCCAAAAATATACCACGAAAAAATTTGAAGCTTTTACAAATATGAGAGGAAAAGGAAATTTTAAAAAAAAAACATGTGATGCAAGTCAAAATATTTTAAACAAGTAAAAGAAAGTGAAAATCATAACATGGTTGGGGGGGGGCGGGGGGGGGGGGATGGGGATTAGTAGCTCATCAGATTATATGACGAAATGAACCGAAAAATAACATTATACTAGGCATCATGAGATTGCTAGCAACTTTTACTATTAGTATACCCAATTCCTCCCAAGCTACATAATTTATTTATTTACTGAAAATTTGTGAAAGGTAGAAGTAAAAATTAAACGTTTTGAAAATTAATTAATAACATTTTAGCTAGAATAACCAGCAAAATGCCAAATTACCTCAGATTCTAGGAAACAATTGTTCAAAAGAAAGTGAATTAAATGGATGAAAAGAAAAAATAAAATAAAATCACAAGGTCTGTTGTAACAAATAATAAGAGCGCAAAGAAGAAACAATTCCAGAAACAATCAAAGAATCACTCTTTTATTCAGATTGGAAGCTGATGACAAGAGCATAATTCACTAAACTCCACACAAAGATAGTTACTCTATATGCAGATTCCAGGAACATAAAATGGGTGCAGAACTCTGGCTTTTCCAAAATTTTGCAAGAAACTCATATGGATGCAAGAGAAACATGGAGAACAGAAAAGAAAGGAAAGGAAAGGAAACAATAAATCTAGTCAAAAATGTGTTTAACAAGGCTAGAATAAATAACACCTTATTCTATACATAAGAAAGTAGATCTATTCATAAGAATGCAGTTCATTGGGACACATCATAAGCTAAACCCAGAATTAAAAACCAATATCAGTAACCATCATGTGAACGAGCAGCCATTTACTATTAATTTATCGAATGTCTCTTGGAAGAAGAAAACTAATACTGTAGATTAATTTGCTTGGTCCCTGATCAAACACTCCACAGATTCCTCACCAACTCCCTAGAAGAAAAAAGAAAATGCAATATATGTCTTTTTCGAGAGAGAATAATCCATAAATTCTCGCAAATAAGAACCAGAATCTGAAAAACACAATTAAAATAAGAATTGTTTTAAACACTAGAAAAATCATAAAAGAGAATAAATATATTACTTGAAATAGAATAACTGAAAGAGGGGAACAAAAAAATCAATGGCAGAATTTAAGCTTAATAATTTTTTTTGGATTCAAAAAAACACAAAAATACTGAAGCTTTTGTACAGAAGTAAGAAGAAAATTGGAAGGAAAAAAATAAGCACCTAATTTAGGTCAATACATTGTAAAGCATAAACAGTAAATAGATACAAAAAATTATGTTATCATAAAAATAATCAGCTCCTTAGAGCAAATGGCAATATGAGACCGCAAAAGGAGAATCAATTTGTGGAACATTCAAGCAGTTTTTTCGTTTTTTTCTACAATCAACAAGCTGTCCAAATTTTACAGAAGGTTGGAAGAAACTTAAACACCATGAATTAAACTTTTAAATAATCATTCACAAAGAAGAAGAGGAAAAAGAATTTTTTTAAAAAACTTCCATTATTAAAACAAAAGTAATTTCCCCAAAAAGCTCACAGTTTCTTAACTTGTATTAAGAAAACTCACGATTTCAGAGTAGTAAAGCTCCAGTTCATAAATTAGACACGAGAAGAATCACAGATCTCTTTTACAGAGAAATATTTTAAAATTAAAAAAAAAAAGCCAGAACTTGCGCCAGAATCTGCTAAAAAAAGTAATCTTTTTTCGAATGACAGATGATGATAAGAAAATGATGGTTCTAAATTTCAAACTTAGATAAGCGAAGTCGCGAGCTTTTTTCTTACAGAAGCAAAACAATTTTAAAAGCGAAGAAAGAAGCAACAAGTCTCGGTCAAAATGTGTTTAACAAGAAATC
The DNA here is from genome assembly GCA_038442645.1 of Agave tequilana. NCBI lineage: Eukaryota > Viridiplantae > Streptophyta > Magnoliopsida > Asparagales > Asparagaceae > Agave > Agave tequilana. Next base: position 39,349 of record JAVJIF010008752.1, read on the forward strand.
CAAAAAATAATAGCAACACATTATTCTAATAAAAAAATTAAAAAAATGGCGGTAACAAACATCATAATGTGCCAACGTGAACACTCCAAGCTTCTAATTAAATTACCGAAGAGAACTACCACCGCCACTGAAACTTCTCAGTCCAAAATGCAACATTTAATTCCTAAGCAGAAATTTCCACAAATTTCCCCCAAAAACACCGCTCTCGAGCTCAGTTCCCCAATTCTCCCCACAAAAACCAAATCAATTCCCTAAAAAACACCACATTCTCATCAAAATTTCAAAAGAACTCGAGATCTGACCTTCTCTCGGATCAGGATCGCTAACCGCTCTCCTTTCTCTGGACCTAGATCTGCCGCTTTTCCTCTCTTGAGCCTCTCGGTACATTTTATTCACATAAAAGCCCTAGAATTGAGCTCGCCGGTGCCGATTCGGCCGCAGATCAAGAAGAAGAGGAAGCGATTCGAACGAGGAAGCGAGGGAGGACGAGAGACGAGAACGAGAGAGAAATTTTAAGCGCTTTGGGCGTTGCAGCGAGAGAGAGAAAGAGGACGTACTAATTGTTAATTAGCACTTTAATAGATGGCGACGAGATGGAGCTCTGAGAGAGAGAAAGATGGAGCTCAGAAGCGCCAACTGAAACCGGAAACATTCTTGCCATACTATATTCTAGAAATTTTACAGATAACCTCTGAATCCTCTACTTATTTGTAACTGTAATAAAGGTACTAAAGATAAAGTGTGAATTTTGGAGATAAAATTTTAAAAGAAAGAGAAACTAAAAACTAAAGAATACAATCAACTTTTAAGTAAGTAAACTCAATAATGGAAGCCTCAGTTTTGAATGTCACCGTGACAATTCCATAATATCACTGTGACAATTCCATCATAACTTATGTAACAATTAATAAAGAAGCTGATTAGATTATTTGATATAACTGAATGAATAACTAGTCTGACATTTTTGAAGAGGATGCGAGGGGAACCGTGAGGTAAACCTCGCATGAGAGGATATGTTTTGACTCGTAAGGCTCTTTGAGCAAAAGAAATATGTAACAATTAATAAAAGACATGTATCAAAATATTTGAAAGTAAGATGATGACGAATACAAGCAGATAAAAAATTAATTTATTTGTATTCGTAGAATGTTGTCATAACTTGTCGTGAACAAAGTACAAAAAAAAAAATTATGATTGATACATGCACATCGTTAAGTGCGTGGGCAATAAATAATTTAAACTAAACTTAAATGATAATTGAAATAGCATAAAAATATGTACAGGTAAATATAAATGATGAAAAATATTCTTACAAGGAACATGCAATATTTTGGTTGAAGGCATAGTTATTTGTTGTTGTTAGTAATTTTGAATAAATTCACAAATGATTTAGTTTTTTTTTTTTTTGTAATTACAAGTGATAATAGAATCTAAATTATATTTTCATTGAGAACTTTATATTTATGTTACAAGAGAAGACAAAAACTACACAAGCAACATGATAGGAGAAAAACATCTTGACGGAAGAAGAAATGAAAGATAACCTGCTCAAAAGAATTATTGCATGTCAGTAGTAATTGGTTTTTTTCATGCGCATGAACTTCTAAATACAAATATGTAAATATGTAGGCTCTTATATGTTAAAATAATACTTTAAAGATGTCATTTTGCAGAACACCCCTCGCCCTTTGAATCCGAAACGCATAACGAACGCGACAATCCTCAATCGGACGGTCTGGATCGATCCGTCGCCAATTTCTATGAGATCGACAAGGCTGCGTACTCCTCACCAATGAAGTCGTTTCTGAGACGGGGGGCCTCGGCGCTCGAGGACGCCCGTACCTGATTCTCTGCGGTGATTCAGGTCTCGCACAGTTCACGAGGGCATTGTCGTCATTGTCAGCAGTTCTGGATTAAAGGGGGAAAAGTGGGGGTGAGAATAGCAGAAAAAGACGTGGGTCACGAGCCCCTCGGGGGTCCGGGCTGGCAAGTTGCGGGAGGGAACAGTGGCGGTTGCCGCGGACTACTCGCGCGTGGGGGTGGGGTGCAGTTAGGGTAAAGTTGAGGGGGTAGTTATCACAACACACACACACACACCCCACCCAGCCGCCCCACAAACCCACACCCACCCACCCACGCACAATGCAAACTTTGAGATGAGGGAGGAGAGCGTTCTACACTTCTGAGGTGCTTTCTTTGTGTTTTGAATCTTTTGATCTTGGTTGGGCTTTAGAGTGGCATGGATTTGTAGTGTTTGATTGCTTCTTTTTAAGCGTGCAGGACCAAGCTTTTGCTCTTACTTTTTCTGGATTCGTAACTTCCGATGAGATTGTCAGAAGTCTTATGTATGTTGGTTGGGCTGGGTTATAACTCGGCTCATTTTTTCATATATTATTTTAGACCCTTTTCTATTTTAGTTTTTCTTGACAAATTTTTTCTGATTCCACCCCCAATTTAGTGGAGAACATTGTTTTATTCTTTTAGTAAATTCATATATTGCGCAAGTTTATGTTATAAAAGATTACAGTCAGCTCTAAAATTTATTCATGGTTCCGCCTCTACTTAGATGCAAGTAGTATTAACTGATAGAATAACATAAATTTATCATCTTTGATTTGTTGTTCTAATTTTAAGTTGTTGTTTATTCATCTTGGCATGCTCAATTTTGGTCTAATTAGGATGGCTCTTTGGACATGTTGTGTCTAACGTAAAAAATCGAAGTGACTATTTCACGAAATCTATTTTTTAGGACCTATTTGGTTTGATGAAAGTGGAAGGAAAAGATGTGAGTGAAATGAGGATGGAAAATGTGAAATTGTAATAGAAAATTGAGATTTGTGCAATTCTTATTTCTAGTGTTTGGTTGTAATGTGAAAGTATAAGAAAAAATATATATCATGTTTTCTAGTGTTTGGGTAGTAATGTGGAAGTAAAAGTGAAAATGTTGACCACAAAGTTGATCATAAAATAATATAAAATTAAATATTAATTCTGAAATAATATTCTTTTACTGTAATTAGACTGCTAGTGGGATTCACATGACATCAAAATTGACTGTTTTGAGTTATAACTTATTACAAGTGAGATTTACATGACCACAAAATTAACTGTAACAGTCTGAAAGTAGGAAAATGATTGCATATAAAAAAGGATGTGTAAACAGGAAAAAAAGAAAAGAAAAGAAAAATGATTTTTTCTATTTCTCATTTTCGATTCAAAACAAAAAAAAAAAAAAAAGTGAGAAATAACACGCACTTAAAAGAGTTCGTGGACTATTTAGTCCGCTGGAAGAGAAATATATAAAGAAAATTTGAAAAAGAGTGCAAATTCTATATAGTAACTGCCATCTAAGACTAAGATCTAAAGATAAGTAGGAGGAGAAAACGAGACTAATCCGCTTTTAATCACTTCAAGCTCTTAAACAATTTGATCCAAGTAAACCTAGGAAGATGTTTACTAAAGCAGCCCAAGACTTTTAAAGTACTTAAGATTTATTGAAGGGACTTTGAGAACACTTATAGGCTACAGCTAATCAAATTGCTATGATTTACACCTATTTTTATTAGAATTAAAGCACTCATGGCTAATCTAGCAGTGAAAATTGACAGTTTTGTTCAACAAATACATAAAAGAATGAAGAGCAGGAAGATCTCCAAGTTCAGAGATGAAGTTTTGAGGGTAATTTTGAAGATAAAAGTTAATTAATCAACTATTTTGCATGATTTTGAGGATACAACAAACCTCACACATACCATGGGTTAACATTTCTTTTCACACTGACCAGAAAGATTAATGCTAACTTGTCTCAACAGGCTTTTTGCTGCAGAAACGCAACAGCATCCTGGGTCAGTATTTATGAGAAAGCTTGTAGTTGTTGTAGCTGCCAAAAGCTTTGGTCCTAAAAGTCAAAAAAGTGAGGATGTGAGCCCTGAAACTGCACTGATCTTTTGTCCTTGCTCTGTTTATTGAGCCCTGAAACTGTACTAATCTTTGTCCTTGCTCTGTTCGGTATTCAACTGGGTGCCGAGCTCGCAGAACAGCTCCAAATTTAGTGCCTCACCACGCCACAAACATGATTGTTTGTTCATGACAAGGACAACTGTTGCAGGCAGCAGCCAAGCCATGGCTAGTTGTAATGTAATTCAAAAGTTTTTGACAGTTTTTCTTTGATTATCAGTGAGCACAGTTTAGTTTAACTTAATTTAATTTAATTTTAGCTAAAAAGTAAGCTTATTCTAGATGGTGGTCTATGATATATTTTTTAAGTAAAATGAATCACGTTCGGAGTATGACTCTGATACCACTTGTAAAGACTTGAAACACCATCTCAAAAGACTAGTTTTCACGATAGAGTTGCCTGAATTTTTATATACCCAAGATCATCTCCATATCTAGCCGATGTGAGACTATTTGTTCGACATCCAACTCAACAAGAAGAAGATTATAGCCTGCTATCATTTGCAACTAAAGAAATATCATATCACTTGAACTAAGCTCATTTGAGGGACTTGTGCTTAAGTTGCATCAACCCAAAACACTTGTTTCTTTGAGGTTGCAATGTTGCATGGCCCTTTGCTAAGACGTGTAATTTTCCAAAGGGATCTGTTACATAATTGGTGTGTTAGCACTTGGGTCTATAAAGCTCTCCTTGCATGATTTTGACACATAATCTAACTTTTCATGTCACACCATGTCCCCATCACAGGAACCCTAGCCCCTAATCAAGTAATCAGGGCACCCTCTTTCTTCTTCAATGCACTGGTTAACATTATTTATATGATTGTTAATAATAATCTCCCTCTTTGTTAGGTAAAGTGAGATTACGTAGGCCTAACTTTCATGGAAACTAAGCCTCTCACAAGAAGCCATTTTTGTTGACAAGTTTGCGTCAACAGTGTCTTGTTGCTTCTCTAGGGCTCAATAATAGATCAATTAGACCTTAGACTGGACCCAGATGTGGCCCAACCTACTCGGGTCTGAGTCCAGGGCCCAGATTCCATAAATAGAATTTGCTATTGACTTAAGGGTTGAGCCCTGAGCCCTGTCCCCATCAGACCCAGTAGAGGATCTGATGCTCGAGCCTGAGCCTGACTTGACCTGGTCAAATTTCTGAGCTGGAAAATGATCAGGTTTAGGTTCAGGTCTTGTCGGATTGGGATCCGACCAAACCCATTAAACCCTTTGGTTGGCCTCCTTAAAGCATGCTTAATTAAATATAATATCATCATAACAAATCAATCTATCAAATCCTGTCCCAATGCATTTAATTCTAACCCTATGATTAAGAACTACGTGACTAGGCTTGCTAATTTGTCGACAAGCCTAAGGTTGGAGTCAAGTTTAAGCAACATGGACCAAATCGAATCATTCAACCAAAGAAAGGTTCATTCCAGTAAAAGAAATTTGGGTGAATTTATTCCTTGATGAGAGAGTTTTTTCCAAGTCCTAGATTTTGATGATCTCCTTTCCTTTTCTTGTTCAAACTGTGATTGACTTGAGTTGTTACGTGACGAATCAAACTCTTTCAGTGCCTTCAAAGAAAATTAGTGTCAATAAGTATGAACCACGTAGTTCTTTGCTTTACCGCGTTTCATTTTCGCGATTGATTTGCACGAGATTCTGAAAGTAGGTTGATATAATTCGATGCATTCAGGATGTGAGAGATCTCGGATAAGTCTTGGTGCACATATGCGTGAGAGCAACATTCAGAACTCACTTCTGCTTGCAGATGATGAGAATGCAATCATGATCCTGGCTTGAAAGCAGCATTCTTATTTTGAATTTGCGCACGTGAGATCCAAGTGCAGGAACTAAGAAATTTCCCCTCAATAAAGTACAGTAACTGTTGAAAACAAGTAGTCATTTTGTTACACGTTGGAAGCATCATTTTCGACACAAACATTGGCAAAGAATTAGCTCAACAGCAACATTTCATGTCGGATTATAAGCTCGACTGCACTTTTAATGCTAAATTACAAGATGGATTTGTACTGTAACAGTGCTAAATAAAAACTGAGCAGGATTAAGTGATCATAAACAGTTTTTAGAGACAAATGTGGCACATCTAGGAATCAAATCATAGACATCCTCTCTCCCCCAAAAAAAAAACATCCTTGTCAACTGCAGCTACCCCTGCTGGTAGCAACATTGTTTTAGAAAAATGCAGAAACTCAAAAAGGCGTCATATATAATAATAATAATAACAAAAAATCATGGTGATAAGATATCCAAATATTTCAGTTGCAGCCGCCCTTTAAGATTTCATGAATAATTCAAGCATAATTTGTAAAGCAGCTAAAAGAATATACATTTTTAAGAATATATAGAATGGCTTAGATAATCAAGAACTGTACTCAATTCACGGATAACTATTTATTTACTCTGTCAACTATTTATGATCAATGATATAACCAAATTGGGGAAAAAAGCTTACTGTGGATCCAGCTTGAGACCCAGACACTAAGAACTCTCAGAGATGATATTCTTCTCAATATGATAAAAGTTATGAAAGGAGAAGATTAGTACTTCTGATTTCTCTAGCAATCTGGAACAACAAGAATTAGTCAAGGAGAAGACTTGATAAGACCTTCAATCGAGAAGGCAGATTATAATGTAGATTACACCCGTATGATACTAGAAAGCTATGAATCTCTATGAGATTTTGAAATATTTAACAACTGCCGAACGAAAACCAGCTCAAGGGAGTGAACATGACTGTGTCAATGGATCATATTCCCAAGGTTGTGCAAGAGTGGGAGTATCAGCTAATATGAGTTCGTTGGTCACTGCAGAGATTTTAATCTAGACACAAGCGCTTCAGGAAATATAGCAATAGCCGGCATACAAAATCTGAAACACGGCGCTAGTTTTCATTTTAGCTAATCTGGGGGACAAGAGAGAGGCTAGTTTTCATTTTAGCTAATCTATATTTACAGTATAAATGTAGCACCCCGTTCCCAGGATACGTACCTAGATACGTATCCTGAATTCTTTGACCGTTTTGTTTCAATTTTATTCTAGTATTTGTATTTAAGTTGTGATTGCTTATGATTTTAGGTATCAGATCTGGATTCTCAGTCTTAGAGTCAGCCCTGACCCTGACCGGGAACCCAATACCAGCCTACTGCCCAATTTGACCTTTCTGATAGTCCGATTTGATCGATTTCAGTTTCAGACACTGTTTTCTAATATTTTAGATTTTTCATGATTTTTTAAAATTTTTTCAGAATTTTTCTGCAAAATCACCAAAACCGATGACGGTCGGCATCGCTGACTGATTCTCGAATTTTTAGTTTTCAAATGGAGTTGTATTTTCAAAAACGTCTTTCACGTTACTTCTTAAAATTTTATTTTCTACCAAAATGCATTTTTTTTGAAAATTTTCTAAATTTATCAAAATTTGACCGATTCTGATTTCAGCCAGTATCGCCGGAAAATTTCAGGATTTTTAATTTGAAAACTACATTGAATTTCTCGAATCCTATTTCACCGAGTATCTTAAAATAATATTTGCTATTTTTGAGAATTTTTCGGAACGTTTCTGAAATAGTCGAATTTTCACCCCATTAAAATAATAATATTATTTACCGACCCTATCTTTTCATGTCTTTTCCTTCTCTACTCCCCTACTTTATACTCCCAGATAGTTTAATTAATTATTTATTTAATAATAAATTTATTTTACTATTTTCTTTTCTTTTTCATTATTTTTTCCTTTTCCTTTCTTTTCCTTTCTTTTTTTTCTTTTCCTTTGACTTCCTCCCTGCACCCTGCACCCGCCGCCTGCTCCCGCAACAGCAGCCCATCTCTCCTCCCTATCCCTACTCATCTCCCCCTACTTCTCTCCATTAAAAATCATCCCTTCACCTTCCTTTATATTTTCATTTTCCTCCAATACTTCAACCAAAATAAACCCATCAACTTCCCATCGTCACCACCGCCGCATCCACCATCACCGCCGCCGCCGTCGCACCCCGAGTCGCCGGCCATCCACTCCCCACACCCTCTCTCTACTCCACCACCTCCTTCAACCTCCATCAACCACCCACCACCTCCAATTTAACCAAAACTCATCACCACAACCTTCCTTCCTCCTCCAAAATTCACCACAACCTCCATCAATTCCACCACTCCAACCACCCCATCATCACCTCCTCCTCCTCCTCTAACTCCCTACTACCTCCAACAACCATCACAACCACCATCAACCACCTCCACCATCAACCACCTCCATCTCCTTCAACAATATAAACAACAACTCCAACAACAACAATAAAATACCAACACCTCCAATCTCCTCCCCCGGCCCTAGGCCGCGCGTGCTCCCCGGCGGCGCCGCCGCCGCCACCGCCAGGCCGCCGGCAGTAGGCAACCCCCCATTTCCATTTTCTTTCTTTCTTCTTTCTTTCCTTCTTTCTTTCTTTTATTCTTTCCAAATATACCACTTTTTCTACATCCCTAAAATACCCTCTACCTCAACCTCAAATTACTCCCTATATTTACAACCATACCCTCCCCATTTAAATTCCTAAAAAAATTTCTAAAAATACCCTATACTCTCTCTCCTTCCTCTGACTTGCTCTCTCCTCTCTCTCCTCTCTCATTCCCTCTCTAATATATATATATATATATATATATATATATATATATATTTATATTTATATTTATATATTTTAATATATATTTATGGGCTAGTGGCTTGCTCGCACGGGTTCGCGGATTTCTCGGATATTAACCGGTATTTCATCCCGGTTTCAGGCGAGTACATTTCTTTGACATTTCTTACTTTATTACCATTGTTTCATATTTAATAATTATTATCTTGCTTTTAATATATGATGTCTCCTAATGCAAGTTAGTATATGTTATATAAATAATTATCATGTTTTATAAATAGCTGCCAGCCTTTATTATACCTTGTCGAACCGGTATTATACCGGGTATGTCTAGATCTGCTCCCGCTTTACTCGGCTTCACCTAGCTAATTAAAAGATAAATTTATTGTTATTATAAAAATGATTGTGAAGAGTTTGAACTGTTTATACCATTCTCCTATACCTTGTTATGTGACCGGTTGATACCTGATATTTATTGTGACTTCACCGACATATTAGTTACCTGACCCTAACATGTATACACGTGATACTTGCCATGACATGCTTAACACTTGATATCTGACACTGTTACTTGTCATGTTATACTTATTACATGATATCTAACACCGGTACTTGTCATGCTATATTTGACATAAGATACCTGACACCGGTACTTGCCATGCTATATTTGACCCATGATTCCTGACACTGGTACTTGCCATGCTATATTTGACCCATGATATCTGACACTGGTATTTGTCATGCTATATTTGACACATGATACCCGACACCAGTACTTGCCATGCTATACCTAACCCTGATATATGACACCGGTACTTGCCATGCTATACCTGACCCTGATATATGACACTGGTACTTGCCATGCTATACTTGACACTTGATATATGGCACCGGTACTTGCCATGCCATACTTGACACATGATATATAACACCGGTACTTGACATGTTATACCTGACACCTGACACCTGTATTACCTATTATTATCAGACATCTGGTACTCTTGTATCTCCTGTACTCCTGAACTCTTGTACTCCTATACTCCTATTGATGTGAAACGGGTGCGTGCGTGTCGTATAAGAAATCAGTGATATGATCAAACTCACAGCGTTTCACCAAATACAACGATCTTCGGCAGGAAAGTAACTCAAAACTAATAATGTCAAACAAATGGATGTTACAAAGTATTACATGCTAGTTTTGAACATTTCTAATCTCAGTAAGATCTAATTACAATAGTTATATCATGTATGACAAGTTCTAATCTCAATATTAATAATAAGCCATCACAAGATTTGCAAAATCACACATCTCACCACATAGTGGACAACAGGAAATGATGATAATATTTTAGAGATAAAAATTGATGCATAACCCAACAAATAATTAGATGTCTTTAAAATAAAACTCACGGGTAAACAACCTCAGATTCCTTCTTGTACCTTTATCGCCTGTGAAACCTTCCCTAAATAGAACGATTCTTGCGTTGAAGAGTGACAGCTGACTCTTCTGCGCCGAGGAGAGGGATAGTGGGCTGTCTTGCGTCAAGGAGAGGGCTGCTGGGTCGTCCTGCTGCAGTTGTTGTGCTGTTGTCCTGCTGCGGCTGTTGTACTGCTGATGCTATTGCTGCGCTACTTCTGCTGTTGTTGTTCTACTGGTACTTCTGTTGCTGTTCTGCTGGTACTTCTGCTGCTCTGATGGTACTTCTGCTGCTCCTATTGCTGCACTGATGTTGCTCTTACTGCTGCACTTCTGCTGCACTGCTGCCGCTGCACTGCTGCACTGCTGCCGCTACACTGCTGCTACGCGTCGCTGCTCCTGCTGCTGTTACTGCTGCCGCTGCTCCTGCTGCTGTTACTGTTGCTGCGCTGCTGCCGCTGCTCTTGCTGTTACTGTTGCTACGCTGCTGCTGTTGCTGTTGGCCTGCTGCTGCTGATGCTGCAGGCTGCGGCTGACGCTGCAGCTTGCTGCTGCTTCCGCTGCTGCTGCTCCTGCTATTCTGCTGCTGCTTCACTGATTTTTTTCACATTTCATTCATCATTCATTGTAGATAGGGAGAGAAGAAGAGACGAGGAGATGAGAGGCAGGTAAAGAGATTTGGTCTTTAAACATTCATTCATTCAATTAGAGAGGAGAAAGAGAGGAGACAGGAGAGGGGATTAGAGGAGACAATACAAAGAGAGGCAAGTAGGAAACTTTCATTTTTCATTCATCGCATCCCCTTACATCAATGTAAGAGAGGCTTTTAAAACTACAGTTCAGTTCTAACTAAACCCATTCCCCATGCAATTCAGTTTTCTAACTGAACCAACTACAAATTCAGTTTAGAAAACTGCCTCAATCTCTTCACACAATTACATAATAAGATACATCTCAAATACACACTGAAATACATAATGAAGTACACTATAAATACACTGAAATACAATAAAAAGTGAAGCTCAGATGTCCCCATCAATTCTCCCCAGATGGGAGAGAACTCGACCCCGTCGAGTCAACTGCAGAGCTGCTCTCTTTCGGCTGTAAGTTTATTTCTTGCACCTCATATTACTAGTCAAACTGCATCGTAAATTCATCATCTAAATATTATCAATTTTCTCTGCTATATAGGATGAATATCTGGAAGTGGGAAAGTGAAGACTCTCAAAAATTGGCTCAGGATAAGGCTCATCAACCAGTGGATTGTTTATGGATAATCGAGACGTTATAAACCACTTAGTCTTCAATATTGAAAATAGAACTGATGCCAAATCTATAACATAAATATTGTAATTTAAATTCTTTTAAGATTTTGAAAAGTCCAACACTACGAGCATGCAAATCTTTAATAGTTTCCTAGAGAAATCATTTCGGACGAATCCGAACCATCACAAAATTGTCAACACTAAAAAGTTTTAAATTCCTTTCCTGATGTCAGACCATAACTTATAGTTAGCGTTGCTTGTTCAAATGTATCACTGATTTCTCATGTGTGGAACTTGTAGGTGTGTGACAAAATATGATGCAGACTCAGATGTGTAGACCTAAAATGCAGACTCAAAAATTTTATAATGAAGAGCAATAGAGAACTTAACTTAGTGCCTATCATTACTAAAGAGTCTTTCAAAAAAAAAATAGCTAATGAACTTTGACTCCTTATTGGCTATTAAAATTTTAGGCACTTGGTTCAGTGGTCATCAATATACACGACCTCGATCAAAAGGGATTATCAGGCAATCATCCTAACTGTGTGTGACAATTTACCTGTTATTTTAATGACGTCAAGTGAGATCCTAACAGGTAAAGTCTGAAGGAAAGCACATCTAGGTTTAACCGTAATAGCAGAAAAGTTTATGATATGTAGAATATTAGTTTCTTTCATAACGGTACCCTTCAAAACTTTGGCTATAAATTGACCATAGATGGTAAAATCTCTAATCTGTCCTACATCCTTTGTCACCATATAGTTCCAAAAATTATCCTTATAAACAGGGATGTTTATTGGGATAAGGAATTGTGCTTTGCCCTCTAGTGACAACTCATCAACCTGCTTTTCAAATTCAGTTTTCTCGGTAGGATTCAACCTAAGGTGTGGTAAGTCGAGAAGGCTAGCCTCTGGTGTCAAGTCAACATGTTGGATATCACGTATCGGTGGTAGCTTGTGCAGGAGGTCTTCAGACAAGACATCATTAAACTCCATAGATACATGGGTGACTTCGGAGAGAAATATAGTATTGTCTTCAGGAAAGACATCAGTAAATTCCGTAGGCATTAGGATCACCTCGAGAGGACTCGAAGTACTAGATTTCTCAATATCATCACCCTGAATTTCTTCGTCAGAGACATAATTTTCAGGTTCTTCCATCTGGTAAATGAATTCTTCAGAGTCAGCTGACTCTGTTATAGACAGTTTATCAGTGGCAACTATGAATGGGCTCGGTGTCAGCAGTAGAGGAGGAATATGCTGACGACTAGGGCAGATAATGACACTAGGAGTTGGCAGTAAAGGAGGAAGGTGCTGACGACTAGGGCAGATAACGACATTAGGAGTTGGCAGTAAAGGAGGAAGGGACTCTGAATTTGTAACAGATGGTTCCTTAACTTTAGTGACTATGACTGGCCTTGGACAATTGACCACAACGTGCTCATAACCCCGACACTTGTTACCCTGAATTGCAGGATGATAAGAGGTAGACTTCATTACCTGATCCAACCTAGTTATGCAACTCAAAATTTCATTTAACCTTTGAAGGATTTTGGAGTTTGTGTCCATATTAGCAGTTTGGGATTCACTAGTCATTTTTTAACTTAATGCAAGGTGTTCCTGCCTAAACCTTGTGCTCTGATATCAAACTGATGTGAAACGGTGGGAGAGTGTCGTGTAGGAAATCAGTGATATTCAAGGAAGGGAAGGATTTTGGCTGATATTCAAGGGAGGAGTCAGAGAGAAAGACAGGGAGAAGAAGCCAGAAAGAAGAAAACATAGGCAAGAAGAAGCCATTGATTCTTTTCAAGTTTTTTCATTCATTATTCATTGTAGATAGGGAGAGAAGAAGAGACGAGGAGATGAGAGGCAGGCAAGAGATTTGGTCTTTAAACATTCATTCATTCAGTTAGAGAGGAGAAAGAGAGGAGACGAGAGAGGGGATTAGAGGAGACAATACAAAGAGAGAGGCAAGTAGGGAACTTTCATTTTTCATTCATCGCATCCCCTTACATCAATGTAAGAGAGGCTTTTAAAACTACAGTTCAGTTCTAACTAAACCCATTCCCCATGCAATTCAGTTTTTTAACTGAACCAACTACAAATTCAGTTTAGAAAACTGCCTCAATCTCTTCACACAATTACATAATAAGATACATCTCAAATACACACTGAAATACATAATGAAGTACACTATAAATACACTGAAATACAATAAAAAGTGAAGCTCAGATGTCCCCATCACCTATATCTCATGTACTCATACTCATATTAATAGCACAGTCATTCCGGCGTTCGACAGAGCATGCCTGGTGTCGGAATGACGATGATGTATCCTACAATCGTGCTAGCGTCCGGCGGGTCCTGAATGGAACTAAGTGCCACACGGAGTAAAGTGACACACCACACACGTGGTGGGGGTCACCTCTTGAATCTGTGGGGCCACCTCTAGAATCTATTCCCCACACAGAGCAAAGTGTCACACCACACACGTGGTGGGGGCCACCTCTTGAATCTGTGGGGCTACCTCCTGTATCAACCCACACAGAGTAGGTGCCACATAGAGCAAAGTGCCACACCACACACGTGGTGGGAGCCACCTCTTGAATCTGTGGGGGCCACCTCTTGAATCTGTGAGGCCACCTCCTGTATCAACCCTCAGAGCAAAGTGTCACATGGAGCAAAGTGCCACACCACACACGTGGCGGGGGGCACCTCTTGAATCTGTGGGGGCCACCTCTTGAATCTGAAGGGTTACTTTCTCCCTCCTGCCTTTACTGCCTGGTGTTAGCATGATAACCATTCTCAGTGCTTATTAACATACACACATACATGTACAATGATAACTCCTGGAACACGTGTTATTTGGTCTCTCTCCTATTCGAATAATGGTGTCTGCATATCGGAGTTCGAATGAGTTCCACTGGAAGTGCAGACTCCAGCGTGAACTGTCGGTGTTGTGGGACGCCGGTGGGAAAGGGAAAAGAATAACATAAGAACATAAGAAACAGTAATAATATTAGGAACGTGTGATATTTGGTCTCTCCTTTGTTCGGGTCCTGATACTTACATAGCAGACCCGGGTAAGTTCTACAGAGTGCGAACTCTAGTATAGACTATCGGTGATGTGAGGCGCTGATAGAGAGGCGATTGAAATATCAAACGGTACTGATTATTATTATTAAACAATTAAAATGCAACACTTTTATATTCCAGTTATACCCTGAGTTGACACTTTACCTTATGACATATGATGAATACTCCAGACACACTATAGTTCTATTACTCTTAGGGCAACCCAAGTTGTATAAACTCTGACGATGGCGACATGAGATATGTGGTATATAAATGAGAGTTTCCTTATTTGAATTATCCCCTTGACGTATCAGTTCCGTGAATCCATAATCTGAGTTTGTACAACTAATTTTGTCCATACTTGCATTTATCACATGTTTAACTTATTTAACGCATGTACCTATGCTCTTCATACTGCCTTCTATGCATGTTTTCAGCTTCAGATTCATCGATATATGTATGATTTACCGTCGTTTCTTTTATTTCCCTTATGTTATTTATTATTACTTGTACCTGCGTAGTTGGACCACATCACTTGATCATGTACACGTGTACCTGTTATGCACGCCATCTGGCTTCATTATATGTACTCGCAGGGTTGCGTCTGACAACCCTGCATTCTCACGTCCAGATCCTAGATACCGGACCTTGGTGGCCTTGCTGCAGCAGATCAGAGTGCGCAGCGGATCCTTCTGTAACGATCGGGACGCAGCAGAAGCTTAGGCATCATCGCAGCTCTTCCTCCCAATTCCTCTCCTGTTTGGTTCTGAGACCCCTCTTACTGCTCGTGACTACCTCTCATCTTTTGTATATCTCTTCATGTATTGTATTTTTGTATTTTCTGGTGATGTAACACTCCTGTAATATTGTATCACTTTCTATGATAACCATGTACTTGTACTTTTCTGTTGGAATGTATATTACCACTGTGCTTCCGTACTTTGATTCTTGTCTGTACTGATACTTAGCGTCTGTACTGATACTTAGCGTATATACGTGAGGTCATTTCTGACCTGCGTATATACGTTGCAGTGACGTCTCCGTACCCGCGGGATTGGGGCGTCACAATACACCCCTAAAAAGAAATTACTAGTGAATTTTCCTCTCAAAAGAAAATATTCCATAGTAATGCTTGAAAGAGATGACTGTGAAGTACTTGCTGCTTTTATTTCCCCTCCACGCAACAACGCCCCCACAACAACGCCCCCCACTCCCCCCCACCCCCCAACCCCAACGCCAACCCCCTTCTCTCTCTCCCTCTCTCAATGTTGCAGGTATGGTTTGTTTTGCGCCCACATACTGTTGATGGTTAGATCTCTTCTTTTAAAAGAAAGGCATAGAATACCCGATTTAATTAGAAAAATAAATAGATTCCAATAGAGGGAAAGGCGGAGATAATCTGAAGTTTGATTTTTGAACTTTATATGTTTTGGATGATATGAAAAGCTTGAATGGAAGTTTGATGCATGATTGAGGATTCCTGTTTTAGTTCCATTATTATTTCATCAGGAAAATGGGTGAAAATACTCCACCTTACTTCAAGAGAACAGAAATATAAGACACAAGAAGTTAGCAGCCATCATGAGCTCAAAAGAAACGAAAATCAACCTGAACTAAATAGAAAAACTACATTATCAGAGCAGTGCTCCAACTTGCGCTGTTTTTCGTCATAAATCATGACCATATTGGATGGAATTCAAATTGCAAACACCACCATGCAGTCTAGTCCACAAAGTAGTCAGCTTCAATTTTTATCAAATGGAGGTAGACAGTTTATATATGCTAGTTTTCAAAGGAATCTTTGACAAAGTTGATCTCAAAAAAATTGTACAGCCCCGCGTATTCTTCACAAAAAAGGAAAAGGAAAAGGAAAAAAAATCAAAAAAGAAAGAAAGAAAGAAACAAAGGAAAGGAAAGGGAAAAAATCACAGAACTAAGGCCTTAACTTATTCCTGTTGAGACCAGACATTATTCATGAAGTAGAAAAATACTGGGAACTAGGACACAGATGGAAAATCTTTAGAGAAAAGGGTGCTTTAACTGCAGTTCATTTCCAATAAGACGTGATGCACGGTAGGATATTAAATCATGAGTATTAGCACATGACTGCAAGTCACCGGGCAGTTAAAGGTGTTGTGCCCTTGTTCTCATCAATTAATTATAGAGCAGTTTTCTCATTATCCTTCAGCAAAAGAATATGAGAGTTCTATGATGACCATAATTCATCAATATAAACCCTTATCCTCAGTCCCCCCCCCCCTTTTTGTTAAATCATCCACATTATATTTTGTTAAAATCATCCATGCTATACTTGACCTAAAATATTGGGATAAAAGGCTTTCTTTTCATTGTTGTTGTCCCTTATAATATTTAGTTTTTTTCATCTATATCAATGTATTGAAGTAAAGTGTGAAATGTCTAGCACATATTTTAAGTCCATACTAATGTTTAGTTTTGTTACCTTTGTTTAGTTTGTGGAACAATTCAACGAGCTTGAAGGGGTTTTACAAGTTGGCTCAAACCATATTTACTAGTTCTAATATAATAATTGCCTCGGGACGTAAATTAAGTATGTTGATGTCTGTTATGCCTAGTCTATCAGACACCTTTTTGTCATGCTAAACCAGCAGTATTTCCTTTTACAAGGTCAGGAGCCACAGGCTCATGGCATAACCACAAAAAGTCCATTATATACAATTATTTCCACAAATTAAGGCACATGTCATATTGTTATAAATTGAATGACACAGTTGTATTAGTATACCATCCCAAACTGAAATGACCTTAAGAATAAGGTAAGAGAAAATTGATTGAGAAAAAATAGCATGTAACTAAAGGACATGAAACCTACCTTTTCTTTCCTCAAGGAGTCTCTTCCAAAGAAAATCTTTGAAGAATAGCTATTGTTTCTTCTCTTGCACTGCAAAACAAAGGCACCTTTTGTCACGAACTCTTCTACTAAGATACACAACTGTTATGATTTATGAAGCAACATGCTTGCTCGGTAGGTGGTTGGTGCACATTTTCATGTATTTATAAATTAGCATGTTTTTTTATTTTTTTAATTTTCCTTTGACATGAATATTTTCAAGAAGGAAAATGCAGGTTTGCTGATGGGTAGTTTTGCTCTTATCATGCCAATATCATGTCTTTAAGTAAAATATACCATTGAGAAGATGGCTACATTGGAAGTGAAACATGAAATTATTAAGAAACCTTGAACATAAGCCATGCAGAAAAAGAAAGAGGCAACTTTCTAACTAAACAGAAACAAATCAATTATCACATTTTATTACATTGTTGTTATAGAAACCATGAAACTGGGACAGTACTCTTTATTTCAAGATTTTGTTATAGATTACAAGGTCAAAATAAAGTCAAGAGTTTTTAAATTGCTAATACATAAATACTGACCTCGAACATTTGGGAATTGAACAAAAGAGCACAATTTATGTTGATGACTTGGCAGGTTATGCATAATTTACATGGAAGGTTTGTTAAGTAGGGAACTTCATTTAGACAATCTGTTTTCAACAACATGACAGGAGTATGCGGATATAGGAAGGCATGATCCTCCTGGATATGCCACAATCTTAGTTTATGTGGCCACTGGCCACCTGTAAGAGTCTTATTTGCAGGATACACTAAAAATCATTATCATCGAAGCCTTTTTCCATCAAAATGGACTCGGCTACAGAGCAAAGCTCCACAAAAGACTTGATAAAGCTTACAGCCGGCTGTCAACCTGACGTCAACCTTTCTCTTAATTGCTGCTAGATTCTTGGCCAAGAAAACTTAAGAAGAACGGGAGTTGTCATAATCCTAAAAGTTTACTACAATATTATTTTCTATTTTATTTTTTGAGAAATATTTCAGGCTCTACTTACTTTTTGATGGCAGAGGTAAAATAGAACTGAAAACGGGAAGCAAGGAAAAAAATATTAGTAAGACAACAAAATATACATTTGGAAGCAATATAATAATCTACTATCACTCTCTCTGAGATTCAAATTAAAGCAGTTTTGACAATACAGGTAAAATTTACAAGCATATTTATAGCTTTGCTCATTATCACTACAATTTATTAGCATTTCTTTCTTTCAACAATGATCTCAGTGTGAGGGATTAACATTTTTCAACTCATTTATCCAAGTCTCCGCGATACCAGATCTCATCAATCTTGTGAAAAAAATCAGCCTCAGAGTCTATCTATAATGAATTTCTTTACTGTAACTATATATAACCTCATTTTTATTCATAAATCACAAGTGTAAATGATGTAGGATCAAACTAAAAATTTAAATTTAGGATATAAACACAGATTGCGATCCGAATCTTGGCTTCACCACCAGTTCACTCAATCAAAAGTAGATCAAATCAAAACCAACAGCAAAGTTTTCAATCAATGATTCATTACTTTATTTACTGAATTGAGTCTCTTTAAATAGACTCTTACAAAGAGGAGTTTCTCTCATACCCGACGTGGTACTAAGCAAAAAAAACTCAAAAACTGATGCAAGTATAAAATAAAATATAATCAACTAGACTCGATCAAGACTATGCAACTGACTCAAACAGAGTCTGATTGAACTGAAATGAAAAGCACTGACAATTACGACACATGGACTAAACAATTGTCCAAAAATATAAAGAAAATTACAACTAAACATGACTCAAAAATATAGCAAAAGAAAGGTCGTTGTGACACGGGACGACGACCCTGATATGTGCGAACATGAGTCAATGCGATGTCCCCATCAACTTTCCCAGGGTGAAAAAAACTCTGTCCTATCGTATTGAAAATTATCCCTATTTTCTTTTAAATTAAAACATGCAATAATTAAAACTTAGCACAAATCAAATTAAATATGTATCAATTACTAAACATGCAACGAAATTAAAATAAAGATTAACATTGCTGGCTTGGGAGATGTAATCATGCGACGCACTGTCCTATAAGACAAATGGTCAGTCCTCTTGTCCGAACGTCAAATTGGCCACGTCAACTAGCGGCAAAGACTCTCTCAGAATCACTATCACCTTGGCTCGGATGCTAACCCCAGACATCTGCTCAGATTCAGAATGGTTGCCCAGAAAATAAAGAAAAAAGTAGAAAATTTAATTTAGGCCTCAAAAGAAATTCTAGAGAAAAAGAGAGAATGAGAACTGAGCTAGGATTCTATTTATAGTCATAGAACCACCAGTTATAACAACTCTATCAAAAAATCTGAGCAGTTGAGAGATTTGCTCAACTGACTTGAATCCTGAGACTTGGTCCATATTTAACTTGGTCAAAATGCTTGAAATGAAAGCTTTTTTTATTGATTTTAATTCAAAAATCTAACAATCCCCCCCCCAAAAGCTTGAGTTTCTGAAAAGACAGAATAAAACAACACAATATAAATAAATCAAAAATACATATAAGAAAACATAAAACACAAATAAAGTTGGGCAACCTCATACTGTAGATTCGGGGTAAATAACTTGCGGCCTTGAATTTATTCTTAGTGAATTCATCGCCACTTGAGAGACATAATAGAGTACGCCTTGAATTATGCCTATTTAACCAGATATCGATGGAAAACACACACAATAAGTCTTTATCTGTTGAGCGAGCTTTTTTATTGATTTTAATTCAAAAATTCAACATGTCGAGTATGTCCCTATATGGCTCTCATAGTACTCTAATAGATTCAGGGCTAATTGTTGCAGGTCCTCTCGTATAATGCATGCATCATTAGATTCTGGACGACCCTTCCAATGCACTAGATATCGCCTACAACCACCATCTCGGGTGGAGATGATCTGATCATCCTTTATGATATCAATTTATTCAGCTGTAACTGGGACATTTATATTTGGTAGTGGTGGCAAGTGGGGTCCCTCAAATAAATGCTTGAGGGTAGGCTCATCAAGATCCACAAATGGATTATCAGAATTAAAAGGAAGACTTTTATAAGCTACTAAATTTGAGATATTAAATGTCAAACTAATCCCGAACTCCGAAGGTAAATCAATTACATAGGCATTTCATTTAATTTTCTGGAGAATTTTATAAGGGCCAACACTACGAGCATTCAATTTCTTAACAGTTCCTAGTGGGAACCATTCCGATCGAATCCAGATCATTACATAATCACTCTCATTAAATTTAAGATGTCTTCGGTGCAGATCAGCATATGATTTATAATGGGCATTACTTTCCAAAATTTTCTTGCTGATTGTTTTATGCAATTCATAGATATACAATGCAAATGCAGATGTAGACTCAGATACTCTAAGATGTGCCATACGGATAGATCTATAGGTTTCCTACGTTTGTAACCATAAATAATCTTAAATGGACTGATGTTTATGGATCTATTCACTGAACTATTATATGCGAGCTCTGCAATGAGTAAAATCAGATCTCAGTTCCTTAAGTTCTCACCAACCAAGCATCACAAAAAATCTCCTAGACTCTTGTTAACCATCTCGGTTTAACCACCTATTTGTGGGTGAAAAGCAGTTGAAATTTTTAGCTTGGTTCCCATCATCTTGTGCCATAGGGTCTTCCAAAAATAGCTCATAAATTTCTCGTCTCTATCTAACACAATTGTTTTTAATAATCCATGCAACTTGGTCACTCCATCAAAATAAATCTGAGCAATCTTAGAAGCATCAGATGTTTTATTGCATGGCAAGAAATGGGCCATCTTTGAAAAATGATCCACAACAACTATAGAATCATGCTTCCTGATAGCCTTAGGGAGCCCAAGCATGAAATTCATACTCACATCTTACAAGGGACGATCTAGCACAGGTAGAGGCATATACAGACCAATGTTCTGTTTTTATTTCTTAGCCAATTGACAAGTACATCATTGCCCTATTAGCCTGACAACGTCTCTTAAGACTTAGCCCGTAACTTGAGATACATAGATCATACAAGTAAAGGTGATAAGAAAATATAATATACATGACTGTTTGCATTCAGTTGATCATGCATTTAAATTGCACAAACTTATATAGTACAAATATTATACAAAAAATTTCTAATTATTTATCACATTTATGTTGCATGAAATTCTTTTGATAAAGCTAAATGTTTGCATGGTTGAAACTTGGTGATTATGACGTATAAATCAGATATTTGACATTGGAGGCATGGAATCAAAGATCTAAATGATGCTCAATTATCCTTCTTTTCTTATAACAACTACAAATTATTTTAGTGTTTATTTTTTTATGAAATGAAAGGCATTGTGGTTAACATATAGTCTGAAGCTCCAAGTTCCTGATATATTTGGATTTAAAAAAAATTGTATAAGTCTACTTTATGAAGGAGAGCTATTAGGTTGTGGTTATTTTAAATTGTCCTTTGAAATATCTTGAGATTACATATTCTCCATGAATAGCTCTTTTTAAGATATTTATTTTGTACGGTACATATTAGTCTCTTTTGAAAACATTCATACTGTAAGATTATCAATCAAAGTTTATTGCATTCAAAAATATTACACAATTGTAAGATGATTTATTTTTATTTTATTTTTATTTGCATGCCCACCAGACTGAAAATCATACCATTGATACTGACGAGATCAAAATTATGGCGTGTATCTATCATTATCATATTGATGTTTAGTGAGATTTATGAGTTGACCACATCTAGACGGTTGAATATGTGATTTAAATTAAAACTAAAATGAAAAAAATCACATAACTTGAATGTGAATGGTCAGTCCTCTGGTCAAAATGCATCAATCAAGTTTTTGTTGGATTCATTTAAACCTTATGAAACTACTAAAAATCACAAAAATCAGTTAAGCTTATCTTTTTATTCATCTCAACAAAATTCTTTTATGTCAAGAAAATATAATTAGGCTTTATAATGTTCCAATTTAGGTCTATATTCACAGAGTGACTGCATATTCTTTCTCTATTTAAAATATTGTAGAAAACTGTTTAGTCTCTATGACATTTAATAATGTCTTGATTACTGCAAATAAGGATTGTTTAGGTAGCTACATTGAACCTTGTAATAAAGAATAACAGATAAATCTTGTAATAGAACTTGTATTAATTTTTTTGCAATAATTTTATCAAACAAAATTTGCAAGAATCTATATAATAGTTTGTAAGAAAGACCTTAATCTATTTAATTTGCTGAAGTAGGAAATAGATTAAAGAAAACCTTTGTAAGAATTAGTTAAATAATTAACTACTCGTAGGAATATAATAATATGCTTGTACGAACTTAGATAACTATTCTATTGCATAAAATAAGTGTTTTACAAGAAATAATAATTAATTAATTTGCATGAAAATTAATTAACAAAAACCTAATTTGTCTTCTAGATTGTTGAAAATTTTATCTTTATTTTCTTTTAAATTAAAACATGCAATAATTAAAACTTAGCACAAATTAAATTAAACATGCATCAATTACTAAACATGTAATAAAATTAAAATAAAAATTAAGATTGCTGGCCTGGAAGATGTATTCGTGCGAGACACTGCCCTAAAAGACAAATGGTTGGTCCTCTCGTCCGGACGTCGAATTAGCTCTGTCAACTAACAGTAAAGTCTCCCATGAAATCACCAGTCTCGGACTCTAGCACCAGATTTCTGCTCAGATTCAGAATGGTTGCCCAGAAAATAAAGAAAAGAGGGAAAAAATTTAGTTTAGGCTGAAGCCTTTCTCACGAAGAGTGGGCCTCAAAAAAAATTCAGAGAGAAAGAAGAGAAAATGAGAACTGTGTGTTGAGAACTGAGTTAGGATTCTATTTATAGCCTTAAAACTCTCAGTTATTGTAACAACTCCATCAGAAAATCCGAGCAGTTGAGAGATTTGCTCAACTCACTTGGATTCTGAGACTTAACCTATATTTTTCTAGGTCAAAATGCCTGACATGAAAGCTTTTTTATTGATTTTAATTCAAAAATTCAATATGTCGAGTATGGCTCTAGATGACTCTCATAGTACTCTAATATATCGGGGGCTAATCGTTGCAGGTCCTCTCATGTAATCCATGTATCATCAGATTCTGGACGACCCTTCCAATGCACTAGATATCGTCTGCAACCACCACCTCGGGTGGAGATATCTGATCATCATTTATGATATCAATTTGTTCAGCTGTAACTGGGACATTTATATTTGGTAGTGGTGGCAAGTGGGGTCCCTCAAATAAAAGCTTGAGGGTAGGCGCATCAAGATCCACAAATGGATTATCAGAATTAAAAGGAAGACTTTTATAAGCTACTAAATCCGAGATATTAAATGTCAAAACTAATCCCGAACTCCGAAGATAAATCAATAACATAGGCATTTGGATTAATTTTCTTGAGAATTTTATAAGGGCCAACACTATGAGCATTCAATTTCTTAACAGTTCCTGGTGGGAACCATTTAGATCGAATCTAGATCATTACATAATCACTCATTAAATTCAAGATGTCTTCGGCGCAGATCAGCATAGGATTTATAATGAGCATTACTGTCTGAATTTTTTAACTGATTGTTTTATGCAATTCATAGAATACGATGCAAATGCAGATGTAGACTCGGATACTCTAGAATGTTGTGCCATACGGATGAGATCTATAGGTTTCCTTGGTTTGTAACCATAAACAATCTCAAATGAATTCATGTTTATGGATCTATTCATTGAACTATTATATACGAGCTCTGTAATGGGTAAAATCAGATCCCAGTTTCTTAAGTTTTCACCAACCAAGCACGCAAAAAATCTCCTAGACTCTTATTAACCATCTCGGTTTGACCACCTGTTTGTGGGTGAAAAGCAGTTGAAAATTTTAGCTTAATTCCCATCTTCTTGTACCATAGGGTCTTCAAAAAATAGCTCATAAATTTCACATCCCTATCTAACACAATTGTTTTTGATAATCCATGCAACTTGATCACTTCATCAAAGTAAATCTGAGCAATCTTAGAAACGTCAGATGTTTTGTTGCATAGCAAGAAATGGCCATCTTTGAAAAATGATCCATAACAACAATTATGAAATCATGCTTTCTGATAGTCTTAGAGAGCCCAAGTATGAAATCCATATTCACATCCTATCAGGGACAATCTGGCAAAGGTAGAGGCCTGTATAGACCAATGTTCTATTTTTGTTTCTTAGCCAATTGACAAGTGCATCATTACCTTATTAGCCTGACAACGTCTCTCTTAAGACTTGGCCAGTAAAATAAATAATTTATCGCCTCTATGGTCTTTTCTTGGCCGAAGTGACCGGCAAGACCACTAGCATGCAATTCCCAAATAAGGTATCTCTCAAGGATGTATAGGGAATAAATAACTTATGAAATCAAAATAAATAGTCATTCTGAAGTAAGAAGCCATCTATCTCAAGAGTCACCCCTTCTTTTAACACATAAGCAATTTCTTCAAAGTCGGGACACGACTCATACTCATTTTTTATTCTCTCAAACCCCACTACCACAGCGCTCAGTTGCTTAAGAAAACAAAATCGATGATTGGGCGCATCGGGTACCTTAGTTTCAAATTTAGACATGTGTTTAAGGGTGTAAGTGTAATCCTTCAAAAATTCAGTCCATCGACCATATTTAGCACTGAGCTTCTTTTGAGAGTTAAGGTATCGAAGGGCTTCATGGCCCGAGTAAAGGACAAATTCTTGCAACAAAAGTTAATATCATCAATGTCACAAAGATTGCACTACCGCGTATTTCTTATCATAAATAGAGTAATTCAGTCTAGCACTGCTAAGCTTTTCACTGAAGAAGGCGATGAAGTATTTTTTCTGACTTAACACTCTGCCTACGCCAATATCTGAGGTGTCACACATGACTTTGGACACCTTGTAGAAATCAGAAAGTCTTATAATAGGTGTTTTGATCATTCTTTGTTTAATTTATTTGTACGCTTTGGCAGCGGCTACGGGCTACTGAAATTCCTTTTTTCAGGCAGTTCGTAATTAGGGCTATGATAGTGCTGAACCCCTTTATGAATCATCAGCAGAAGGTTCTGACCCATGAAAACTTCTAACATCTTTCGGGGCTCTGACCATTCTACAATCGCATGAATTTTCTGAGAATCTACAGAAACTGCTTGCGGAGATACAATAAATCCCAAGATTATAACTTGATCAGTCATGAACACACATTTTTTTGGATTTGCGTATAGTTTCTCTTTTCTCAAGGTGCGGCAAACATGACTAAGATGATCCATATGGTGTTCCAACGTCTTACTGTAAATCAAGATGTCATCAAAGTACACGACCAAGAACTTACCCATAAAAGGTTGCAATACCTCGAGTCATTACATGTATGAAAGTGCTGAGAGCGTTTGTCAAGCCAAAAGGCATGACCTTCACTCATATAGACCATCTTTAATCTTAAAAGCGGTCTTTCACTCATCTTCTAGATGAATTCGAATTTGATGATAGCCACTCTTCAAATTGATCTTCGAGAAAATAGTGGCTCCAGACATCATGTCCAAAATTTCATCCAGTCTGGGATAGGGAAACGATATTTAACGGTGATCTATTAATGGCGCGACTATCAACGCACATCCTCCAAGAATCATCTTTCTTTGGGGTTAATAATGTTGGCACAGCGCACGGAGTCAAACTTTCTTTAATGAACCCCTAACACAACAATTCATCAAACTGCCTCTTGAGCTCGACATGCTCGACCGAATTCATTTTGTAGTGAGGTAGGTTGGGCAGAGTGAATTCCGTGACAAAGTCTATAGCGTGTTAGATGTCACGCATCGGAGGTAGGTTATTCGAGAGTTCTTCTGAAAAGACATCAGCAAATTCCTTTAATATCGGCACAGCTGTAGGAGGAATTTACTCTTGAGAGTCGTCACTTCCCTGGCAACAAGAAAAACAAACCATAAATCCTTTAGCAAGTTCCTTGTCAATAATCTTTGGACTGATCAGAGTTAGACTTCTTACTACTTAATGCATCAGCCTGCCTAGCTTCAGGTGGAGGGGTAAGCGCAGTGGAGCTATTTTGACCTTCTTTCCTTTATAGATAAATAAATATGAGTTTGATTGCCCATAGATAATAACGTCCAGATCATATAACCAAGGTCGACCCAAAATGATATGGCCCACATTCATAGTGACTACATCACACCAAATCTTATTCGAATATGTTGCAAATTGAATAGGAAGAAGACATCTTTTGTTCACATCAATAGACGCAGAGTTCACCCAAGTCACCTTATAGGGTTGGGTGGGGAACAGTCTCTAATCCAAGTTTAGTCATCATACCTGAGGCGATAGCGTTGACGCAGCTCTCATATCAACTATAACCGACAGTTTTTACTACCGATTTTAGTAAGAATTTGAAAAATTAAAAATCTACGCTAGTCGTCGTTTCCTTTAGGTTGAGTCAAGGCGCAACTCACCACACTCAGACGGTGAGTAACCCCGTCAACATCATCAATCGAATTTAGGTGCATGCTCAAAACACATCCCAAGGTGGCAGCTTGATCAACATCATCATCTTCCTAAGTATCTCCTTTAGGATCATGGACAATTTCTTCTAAATCATCTTGATCACCATGCGATGGGTTTCAATAAGCAACGTCCTTGCCTTACTGGGACACTGTGCTGAGACGTGACCAAACCCTTGGCACTTGAAATATCAAATCTGCTGAATAGATCTAGATGACTCGCATGCGATTCCTTTGCCTTTGTCTTCATGTCTTGGAGTGGAACTAGTAGATCCAAAACAAGACTGAGATTGGGATGAATTGAGTTAAAATTTAACAGCAGTAGTCTTGTTAGCATTATCCCAATAGTTTATGCATCTAGGAAATGACAAAATTTAAGGTTGATCTAAGTCCTAGACAATTTGAATAACTTTTTCTAGGGTAGAGACATCTCTAATAATTAGCTTACGCCTAAGATCATCCTTAACTCCTCAACGAAATCTAGACAAAGCTATGACTTCAGACTCATTCTCACTACGCCTCACCAGAAATTGATCAAACTTCTTGATGCACTCTGACACTAGTTGATTACCTTGAGTCAAACGCTATCATTGGTCATGTAATTTGTTTGTATGACACATGCAGGTACTTTTCTTGGAGCTTCATCTTCATCTCATCCCAATTTGAATAGGCTCTTGGTTTCTGAGTTTCATCATCTTCTCGACATTTGTCCAGTATTGCCTAGCTTGAACCACCAATTCCATCTTGGCAAATCAAATTCTATCTCTCATCGGACATTTCATACTAATCAAAGTAACGATCCATATCTGAAGCCCAATCGAGGAAAACTTGGGGATCCAACTGACCATCAAAAGTGGGTGACTCTAGTTTGATATACTTTAAGCTCATTCCATCATAATCGGTCTGAACATTATTCCTAGGCGTGCGATTTTCAGGTTAAGATTCATTGCCACTAACATTCTCGACAATCTTACGTTCTATTCGCTTTACATGCTCGCCAGTGGTCTTCAACTCTTGATCCATCCTAACAAACTGAGCAGTTAAGTCTTGGAGTGCCTTTTGTATTGCAACAAAGTTGAGATCCATCTTAGAAATCGAGTCTTGACGGTTGTACTGTGCTCCCCTACGGGTGGGCATGCAATAGGATTTTCTTAAATGCAAAAATCTAGAATAGAAATGTGAATCACAACTAAGTTGAGACCTAAATACAATAATAAGGCAAAAACTAATTATATCACCTACAATGATCAAGTGCACATGAATTATGAAATCAGCAAGTAGTTCAGGTCACAAACACCCAATAAATTATCCCATAACTTATTTCACGTTTAGGTAGCAAGGATTTAGTTAAAGGTGATCAAGTAATAGAAATCATCTTGTAGTGTTGGTCGTTCTAAAATATTCAAGATCAATCATGTACCTAGATTCAAGAATAGTTCTAAGTTAATATCCAGATGCAGCAAATAAAGTTAGCAGAATCACTCGTTCACAGTCACAGTTTTAATGAAACAAAAATCTGATAACATAAAAGATAGACCAAATCTGGAGCAAACCAATTTATAACCTTACTGGAAAAAGAAGCAGAATTGATAAGTTTTCGGAATATCTCAAAATTACTTGCATTGAAGATATCACCCACAATATTTCAGGATAGTGGGGTTATGGACTGAAAATTACCTGCTTCGAGAACGGTGCGAATCGGGCGTGAAACGGGCTCCAAATCTCCAAATAACCCTTACTGGACTGCGGCTGTCTCGCGGGTCGGCTCATCGCGGGTTTAGCAACTAATCGAATAAGAATTAGGTTAAGTTTTAAAATAAAACCCACAACCCACTCTTTTCTTTCTCCTTTACTCGATCACACCTAGGGTTGGGACACCCCTGTAGCGGCGGCAGTGTCCAGGAGAGAAAAGGCAATAGCGACGGCGGCGAGGAGATCTCGTGGTGGCAGTTGCGGCGTTGACAGGGCCACAACGATGTGGCAGTGACATCGGGGCGATGTTCATGGTGGTTGAGAGCTGTGATGTCCACGGGAGTCCGGCGAGGTTCTGGCGAGCGTAGTCGAGCTCCGATCTGGAGCGGTGATGAGGCCTGGAGGCCTCGGCGAGGGCGGGAGGCTGGCGAGGGAGTTCCGGCAATGTTGCAACGTCGTCGGCGAGTGGAGGAGTTGATGACAAGAGAAGGTGGTAGTAGTCGTCAGAGAAGTGTCATCGCATGTCAGCTAAGGAGAAGGAGGCTGGCGGTGGGGATTCTGTCCCGAAGGTTGAAGGCGAAGGCGGTGGGAGAGCTCAAGCTCGATAGTGATGTCTTCAAGGCTGTGATCTCATCGGATCTGAGAGGCAAGGGCACGAGGACAACGATGGAGCTCCGGCGAGGCGCGATGGCGGTTGAGGAAGATTGGCGGAGCTGCAACAGTGAGAGAAGGGCGGTGGTGGAACCCTAGATGGGTTCTGGGGAGAGAGGAGGAGGATGAGCAGTAATCACTTGATTATTGTTCACGAAACAGTAATCATTTTTTTCTTTTTTTTTCTTTTTTTTCTTTTTTATTTTTTTAACTAAAGAAAAGAAAAGAGAATTGGAGAAATTTGTAAAACTAAGGTTTGAAAATTTTGTAGAAGGGGGAAGAAGAATCAGGAATTTAGCTCTGATATCAAATGATGTGGGATTAAAACTAAAAAATTGAATTTAGGATATGGTCACGAATCGCGACCCGGATGTTGGCTTCACCGCCCGTTGACTCAATCAAAAGTAGATCAAATCAAAACCAATAGCAAAGTTTTCAATCAATAATTCATTGCTCTATTTACTGAATTGAGTCTCTTTAGATAGACTGTTACAAAGAAGAGTTTTCCGTCATACTCGATGTGGTACTAAATAAAAGAAACTCAAAAACTGATGCAAGTCTAAAATAAGGCATAATCAACTAGACTCGATCAAAACTATGCAACTGACTCAAACAGAGTCCAATCGAACTAAAACGAAAAGCAACAACAACCACGACACATGAACTAAACAATTGTTCAAAAATATAAAGAAAATCACAACTAAATATGACTCAAAACTATAGCCCAAATAGATGCCATTGTGATACAACAACGACGACGCTAATATGTGTGAACATGAGTCGGTTTGTGATGTCTCCCCATCAGTAAATATCTGGTGCTAGCAACAGACATCAAAAAATGGCACACAAGCATGCATGCGCTCAATGATGAGCATAAAAACCTTTGCTAGCCACAGATATCATGCATGCAATCTCTGTCTTCATCTCCTATTCAGCGCTTCCTCTTGTGCTTCCATCACTGGTAACTATTAATTCTATGACTCTGATGACCCCTTCTATTACCTTCAGAGATTAAATGCAAATAACTTGTGCAATTTCCCGCTACATACAAATATGATAGCTGTGTCAATTGGTTACTATATTGTCTGTAGCTGATAACAATTATTTCAATTTGCAGCAAACTGACAAAGATCAACTGTTGTAGATGGCATAAACAAAACTAAAGTCCATACTTAACAATCCAAAGGTTGTTTATAACAGCAGATCCTTGAGCAATGCATGGGCATGATCTATCCAAGACTAAAGACCTCAGCTCAAACTGTAGATCAACACACATTCTTGAGATGAGTCAGCAACTCCTTCTAGCTAAATCAGTTCATCAAGAACTATGCTGGTATAAACTTCCTTTAGTTGCCAGCTATTAAGTGCAAACTTGCCAAAACTTTTCTTACAGTAGGGATTCATTCCATGATTCCACCTCAAATCTTTACACCGATATGCAACGTGGCAACTAGTAGTAAAGTTGAAGAAAATTCACAAATGGCCAAACAAGCACAAAGATTGGCATTTCGGTGTGGTCCTTGAATTTGGAAGATGACAAGAAAGTCAATTCACATAAAATTAAGTGCTTAAAAGAGAAGTATTATTGAGCTTTTAAAACATTTTTGCAAAAATTAAACATGTGGCAAGCACAAAATTTCAATATATAACTAATGAAATTTATGTTGTAATTCCTGCTTGCAAGCTAGTAATGTTTACAAGGTTTAAAAAATAGGTTGATTCTTATATATATATATATATATATATATATATATATATATATATAATCATGGTTTTGAGGTACCCTATACGATATCAACCTCATAATATCAGCCAATATCGGGCCGATATGACCCATATCGCCAATATTGATGATAATGGATGCTAAAAACCATTGGCCGATATCGATGCCGAGATTTTAAACCATGATTATTTAGCAACGGATAGTTATCTAAAGCCATGTGATAAAATGATATAACAATACAAGCAAGCTCTTCACCTTCCAGGTCTAAGAATCTTATATGTCCTTGGCTTTGTGAGGTCCACTATTGTTGAACCAGCACGTCCACGTGGGAGGAGGCCGCCGTCATAAACATATGCACAGTACTGCCAGAGGTCCTCAAAATCATTGATGCTAACGCTACTAGGTTGTCCACTGAGGTTGGCGCTTGTGAGAGCCAATGCACTTCCAGATCCGCGAGCAATAGCGCGAATGAAGTCATAGTCTGGCACCCGAACTCCAATGCTCTCTAGTCCTGGATTTAGTGAGCCCTCCAAAATGCTAGAATCACCTGAAACATAGGTGGCAGTCAATACAGAAAAATAAGAACCACCATAGATTATTCTCGTCAGCTTTATGGCAAACCTCGCCTCAAAACAACTGTAACTGGTCCTGGAAGAAGACTGTCGAGCAACCTGTGAGGTAAATGTTCCACACTGGCAAAACGCGGTATATCCGACACATCAGAAACACATATTGCAAGAGGACTCGTCTGTTTGCGTCCTTTGATCTCATATATCTGGTTAACTGCTTGAGCTGAGCTGCGATGGTACACTAGCAAAGTTTTAGAAAATTCTGTGGTACTGTAGACAGACTATATACTATACAAGTAAATGTAGTGTATGACTTAATCATGTTAAAACTGACGTCACAATATTGTGCAACAAAATGACAGGAAAAGAAAACTTACAGAAACAAAAAGATAAACACAACCTAAATTCTACCTGTTGAGTAAAAATATTAAATATGCAATAATCAATGGAGTTGGGAACAACTAATCTAATAATAAAAAGAAGGGAATATTAAAAACCCAATCTGCATGGGAGAGACTAGCAGGCTCAGCACTAAAGAATCAGTCGCCGCCTCATCTAATGATCAAACTAATTGGTTTCTTAGTGGTAACTCCTCCCATTTCTAGAATCCTTGTGGCTCATGAGCTAAGAGGATGATGGCATGTTGTAATGCCACCAAGATGTAGAGGAAGAGAGAAGTCTTTTGAAGGAGAAATTTAAAGCAGAAGAGAATGAGAATTGCTTTTTCTGTGCACTCTCCTCTGGCTGCTCCCAAATTTGTAGATATGAGAAGAGCATCATTTCTTAGAAACGCATATCTTAGAAACGCATATCCTCTATGTTACAGACATTCTCTCCCCAATATCGATTATCTATGGTAATAGCGAGCAGTATCTGCAGCCTAACAACGCCAAAATAAAAAAATAAAAAACCGAAAAGGATAAGTAGGAAGAAAATAAAGGATAATATTAAAATAAAAAAATGCAGTATAACCCAAAAAATTTGACTGGTTCAGTGTGCAGATCAGGCCATATGAGTCTTCTCTTAATTTGAAATTTTTTTCCTTATTTATTTATTTATTGTAAATACATCCAACAAATCGCGCAAAAAAAAAAATGAAATTTCAAAGAGAAATAAAAGGGATGAATGTCTTGAGCATGTTTTCCTATGTAACAAGTATGTGACTTCCAGACTTAAAACTACACTTAATGGTATTTGTTGCATCCTGAAGAGACGCTACTGAATCTAAATCTTGAACTAACCTCTTTATAAGAAATTGAGAAGACTTACAACATTGGTGAAGTGAGTAGAGGCATTTATATGGTTCTGCACTCAGTATCAAATCTAATAAGGAATCTAGAAAGTAGCATGCGCTCCATAACTGCAGCCTCACGGTAAACCTCACGTAGATGGATCCTCTGCAGGATGTAAGAGATTTGAAGGACTTCACAGTAAGGCTCGGATACATCAAGATTTATATAACTCATTCTTAAATTGGTTCGATATGGAGTACTCTCTAACAGGGGTGAGGTTTAGGAGTTTACTTCAATGTACACTCGAGTTCCACATGTATTTGTATGAGTGAGGCTTGTTTCTACCATTTGAACTTCCTTCAGGGCAACCCCTACACATAAGGAGGGTTTCCATTGTTGATTACCTTACATAAGGCTTTATCCCACTACCTTTTGACAAATATGGGACAGCATTCCTAGCTAGACCTTTTGTTAAATGGTCACTAAACTATGCTCTGACTTAACAAAACCTAGAGTCACATAACACTTAGGAGCTACTTTATTGTCTTATTAATTTATATCTAGTCTGCATACATGTCTGTTCAGTTTAGAGTTAGTAGTCTTTTGTCTAAGCAGAACTATAATGATTTTACTAGTGCAGTGGATAGAGATAACAAGAACATGCTTATGAATAATAAATGCATCATAAATTAAATTTTTAAGTCATTTAGCATCAAAGGCAATTAGTTCAAATTCCATGGTAATTATAGTTATTACAAATTGTTTTAATTTGAGCCATTAATGATGGTAGCTCCACCAAGATGAAAACAAAACCAGAAATGAATTAATGACCTGGGAATTAGTTTCCCAGTTAGCGTCATTATATCCCTGTATCCGTTATTCAATGTAATAGTCTAAGGTGCCTCTAAGATATTAAAATACTCTTTCTAGTGCAGATTAGTGTTCTTTTGTGTGATATACTAGCCTTATTGTATTCCTCTATCAGACAATAGTCTAAAGTGCCTCTAAGATGGTAACATACTCTTTTTAGAGTGTAAATATACTAAGTAGATATGCTTGTAAGCCCGGCAAAGAACAGTGATCTACGAAAATTTGGTTATTGTATGCTTGATATTTGTTGCAACAAATCGACCATGAAACCCTTCTGCTAGACTTTCCTTCTAGTCTAGGAGATTTTGGGAATGTGTGCTTTGGGATTATGGTAAACCGCTATCTTATCTGCGGCCGCCTACAATTTTAGCAATAATTGAAAAAAGGTTGATCTCAGATTGACAACCACATATTAAACTTTGTCAAAACTTTTATGGAACCTTGTTCTGTAATTGACATTATTTTAATGAGGGAAAACTTCAATGATGGTGACGATCGTTATGAATGATTGGTGATGATGATAGTGATAATATGATGACTATGTATGATTGAGTGTATTTTTTTAGCTTAATTTCAACAGAGAAAACAATTAGTTGGAAGTTTCTAAGGTTGTGTCAATGCACAAAGATGTATATTTGGTTGATCTATTACTATATACATCGAACTTTTCCATATTAACAACTGGCTCGGTTGTGTGATGTAGAAGAGAGCAGATAATCTGCCAAATGGCTATGTTTTTAACATGAAATACATAGCTAATTTATTACATATAAATGTTAGGTTGACTTACTGTAACTTAAGGATAATGTGTGGGTGGGTGGGTAGGGTGAAAGGGAAGGTGCTCAAGATATAAAATATAAAAATTTTGTAAATTACACTAATAATACTACACACCAGATAGTGAACTTTAATAGAATTGAAAGACACCAAAGGATACAAAGAAATGATTTCCATTCATTTTCTATTTTCAACAGAATGAGATATGGTCTATGACTTGTTGGAAAGATGGGCAAAAAAAAATCCTCGTACTATATGGACTCTAAAAAGCTACTGATCCTAATTGCATAATGGTGACATGTACATTTTACTGACTGAGTTACTTGGTGGGGATAGAAACTGTAGGACACCACCATGAAATTTGATGGGGGACATTTTCCATTTCCACAATCAACACAACTGCCTAAAGGCCTTAAGATAGTATTTGTGAGTTTTAGCTGTTTTCAAAGAGCCCTTAAGATAAAGTTCCAAATGCAGACTTCTGCAATTTACTTCTTCTCCCAGACAATGCCTCCCACTAATCACATTTTTTTTCACATCCATTCTTATTATGTCTATGTCCCTAATACCAATTCTATAAAAGAACATTTTGTTCAAAACCAATTCTGTTAAAAAAAAAATCTTCAACACCAATTTTATTAAAAAAAATTGTTCAGAATCTTCAGATCATACCAAACCCACTTGTCAACTATATTGGGAACAACCTAGTTACTGGATTAATATACTGGCTCAGCCCCAACTAACATACGAAGCCTCCATAAAGAAAACACTAGGACTTCTTGTAACTTCACCACATTGCATTAGCATAAGAAGTAGACGATCAAGACATTTTCCATCATAGCAATGTACTACTTACTCAAAATCAGTCAAATCCATGCAATCTAGAGGGCCACATAATGAATAAAAATGCACTATTGATGGGGAATGCTAGTTATCTTATTATGCCTAAGTCTATTTTGTAGTTTAACTTTTTCTTTATTATAAAACTTAGTTCCATATTGGTTGTGATGGAGAAGTTCACTTTATAAGAGCCTATATAAAGAGGCTCAACTCAATGAATAAGTGGATAATGAATAATTAAAACTTTTTCAGTTAAATTCTCTTGAGAGTGCTCCTGAGTTTTGGGTGCGAAACCCGTGGTGTAAGGGGTGCGAAGCCCACGTAAGGGGTGCGAAACCCAAAGTTATATGGTTCTTTCTCCAACCCTAGTCTCTCTTTTCATTTTATTTCTTGTAAAACCCTAGTTTTTCCTTTTATTTGTATTCGAAGGTGATTGTGATCCTGTATTATATCAACCAGTGCCAGTTATCTTTTTATGCCTTAGTATATTTTTGAGTTTACCTTTTTTATATATGAAACTTAGTCCCATATCGATTGTGATAGAAAAGTTCACTTTATAAGAGCCTATATAAAGAAGCTTAACTCAATGAATAAGTAGACAATGAAAAATTAAAAAAATTTCAGTTAAATTTTCTTGAGGGTGCTCTTTAGTTTTGGATGTGAAACCTGTGATGCAAGGGGTATGAAGCCCGCGTAAGGGGTGCGAAACCCAAATCTATCCGGTTCTTTTCTAACCCTAATCCCTCTTTTCTAGTTCTTCAATTCAAAACCCTAGTTTTCATTTTTTAGTTTAAAGGTGATTGCAATCCTACCCGTTTTACATCAATTTGGTATCAGAGTTTTGGCTCCAATCCCCTTCAAAACTTTCTCTCCCTTCTAACACCGTAGATCTATTTCAAATCTCAAATCTAGATCTATTCACAAAAAAAAAAGAAAAAAAAGAGAGGAACAAAAAAAATTATTGTTCACCGTGAACAGTAATCATCGCGGTTACTGTTCACCATGAACAGTAATCGCAAGACAGTAATTACCGTTCATATCCTACTCCCGACCAGCCCGGTATCCGTTTCTCGCGGAGTCCGTTTTGAACTCTATTCAAAGCGTTGGGTTCGTGACTGAGCCCTGGAGCTACCATAAAAATTTCATAGTACTTGAGCAGTAAATCCGACCACCACGAGCTCATATTTGGTATCAGTACTATCCCAGAAATAGAGAATAAGCGTTCTGACACATCTTCAGTCCAATTTGAGTTCAGTTCGAGTCACTGAGTTTATTGGATAACATTTGATCTTTATGCATTGAGTTTTATTCATGAGATTTTACTTTTGTAAAAAATATATTTACACTGATAGGGATGAAAAGGAGATTGAAAGGGACATGTATACAGCTCTTCCGTATTTTCGGGATTTTTATGATCAGAAAGGGTATGAAAAGTAGAAAAACCATCTTGAAAAATTCTTCAGGTATTTCTCCTTGACACCTACACAGAAGTGTCATTATGTCCAAATGAAGTTAACTGGAGAAGTTTATTAGTGGTGGGAAGACGGTCATATCGACTGTTTAGAATGGTTTATCTTACAAGAACTTCTTCATACTCGATATGCTTCACACCCACAATTCAGCGATCTGGTCGCTAAATGTAAGAAGATTCTCACTAACATAGTGAAGATGCTAGAAAGCAGGGCGGTAAAGGCTGTTGACAATCCAGAATCATAACTAGAAGTTGATGACAATTTAGAATCAGAGCAGAAGTTTATGATAAGCTACGGCCAAAAGTTATTGCTCAGTCAGTATCACAGCAAGAAGAGAGTTTCTCACAGCTTATGAAAGTTAAAAGCTCCATGTTTAGACCCTTGTAGATCTTCCAGTGGAGCCTATTTTGGAGCTGATACCACTTTTGACAGCTATGAGGGTATCATTTTTCTTGAGATCGCCTAATGTGTACGACCCATTGTAAATATGTCTACAGGAGCTAGACTCACAGGAAATCAGGTCACTTATGTTAAAAAGTACAGTCGGTTCAGTTTTCAGCATGGATGATGTGTTCTCGGTCTATTATTGGTGCATTGATCAAGTTGTCATCTTTTATCGATCCGACACGAGGATTAGTTCCACCGCCACCTCCTTGATCTCGATGTGATGCATTAGTGTTATTGTCACGGCCACCACCATGGCCCGAATGAGATGCTTTATGAGAGGTATCCTCACTCGACATGGTCGACTCTCCCACCCCGGGGGAAATGATGAGGACATCACACTAGTGATAGTTATCTTTTTATGTCTTACTCTATTCTTGAGTTTAGCTTTTTCTTTTATTATGAAACTTAGTCTCATATCGGTTGTGATGGGGACGTTCACTTTGTAAGAACTTATATAAAAAGGCTCAGCTCAATGAATACGTAGACAATGAAGAATTAAAATTTTTCTAGTTAAATTCTCTTGAGGGTGCTCTTGAATTTTGGGTGTGAAGCCCGTGGTGCAAGGGATTTGAAGCCCGCGTAAGGGGTGCGAAGTCTAAATCTATCTGATTCTTTTCTAAACCCTAATCCCTCTTTTTTAGTTTTTCAATTCAAAACTCTAGTTCTCATTTCTTTAGTTTGAAGGTAATTGTGATCCTACCCGTTTTACATCACTATTACTTGCAGATAGTTATTCATTGAGCAAAAGAGACAGTGTTACAGAAGCTAAAAGGTCATGCTTATATGCTAAATTGGACTTGAAACTCTTATACTTAATGGACTGGTCAATACCTAACCAGCAACCTTATTTCAATATTCAATAAAAAGTCATATCTGTTGTCCTTATTGATGGCATGGCCGCCAACAAAATCCCTCATACATTATGCAGAGCCTTAAGTACCATGAGTCATCATCAAGCTTGTTTAACCTTCATAGGGGAGGATTGAAAACAATATGCACAAGAAAGAAAACAAACAGGGAAAAGGGGAATAAGATAAATAGAAGTCAATGGATAAAAAAGAATTATATTTATAAGATCAGTGCAAAAAAATAATAATAAGAAAACTTTTCACTTCATTTTATTTGTGTGCAACCCTGCTATCTTACAAAAATGATTATGACTTTTTGATTATCCATGGGAATTTCGTTGATCTATGCACTCCCCTTGTCCTAACTTTGTGAATGATCAGTATGGCCAGGGTGTATATTCATTTAGCAATCAAGCAACCGCCCAATCTTGCATGCCAGAAGGTAGATGCTAATCCCATTCCATGCTCATGCATACCAATATCGATCTATGTGCTCCCAATTGAACCTCAACACACCACCTGTCTTAAGTTTGAACCAAACAAGAACAACGAGATCCCTAAAACCTTATTGTTCCTTTCAATTTCAAATTTTATCTCTTACTCTCCTTGTAATTTTCCTTTTTATCCAGGACCGTGTTATATTTTAATCAACCCAGCCAGGTTTTTCTTTTTTGCTTCTCTTCCTTTTAAAAAAAAAATTATGTACTTTCTACTCTTAGTTTATTCAACTTTCACAACAAATTTTGCAACCCAAGCATGTCAAGAATGTATGACAGGCAAGAGACAAGGTTATCAGCCATATTATAAGGCAATTGCACTTGTGACCTCCATGATCTTTTTCTGAGTCAACAAAGTATGAAGAAAAAAATTATATGAAAATCACATCACTAGGAAACCAAAATTGTCTGAACAACATACCATGCATCACAAGCGAATCCATAAATTGTGTCTGTTGGAACAGCTATAACATTCTCAGTTTTGACTGCAGCGATTGCCTTTTCGATATGAACTTCAGATGCTGGCAGGACAATACCAGCCTTAGTCTCAAAACCCACATTGCATCTCTTCAGACCTTGAGACATTTTCCTCCGGAAACACCCACTGAATCTCTGATGTGGAGAAACAACGCTAACAAATGGTGAAGATCTGAGAAACCCCGGCAATAACATCATTAGATTTATTTCATCAGGCCAGGGTAACACAAAAAAGGAAAAATCATTCTTCTTTAAAAAAAAAATTAAAGTTGTATGGCCTTCTCGAGACCACAAGGCCTATATGTTTCTGAAAATGTGTGCTTATTGAAATAATAACTTGGGCATGTAAATCTCACGATAAATGAGTAATGAATATATTCAACGAATTTAAATTAGCTTCATCAAACACATAAGAGGAGTATGATATCTTTGAGCAGACGCAGCACTAGATAAACCACTTTGCAGTCGAAAGGTTAAGGAAAGAGAACAGACCTTTGACAGAAAAAGCTTTTGACCAGAGAAGGAAGAAGCAAGCTTTCTGTAAACTTAGCAGATGAAATCATGAGCATCGCCTTCTCATACTCTCACCTGGCTTACTCTAAAAATGAGAGAGGTAGAAGAAATTCATTAGTAAGTAGCGTAGTGTAGCTCTAGGTTGTAGCCTAGACTCTGGAACACAGTTGAGATCTCTTGTGCTTTTGATATCCCGGGTTAAAAATGTTCGCTTTAAGCTAAATTTTGTGCAAAATTGCACGTTGTACTGCAAGATTCTTGTTTTGATCATTGAGGAATTTTATCAAACAGTTGTGGGGCTACGTTCCTATTTCAACGAAAGAACGTTGAAACGAGAGGAAACGGAAGTAACTTACGCGAATAGCCCAAGTTGAATCGAGGAGGAATCACGAGCAAATCCCACATTCCAATTACAAGGATCGAATGCTGCTTTTCTTTTTGCCCCATTCCTTCTTCAAGTAGCGGTCAGAACGTGTTTTATGAGTAGACAGCAGAGATAGAAATCCTACTAGTGTACACCACGGTCTGTAGAAAACCAACTGATCAACCGGGAGGAGGAGAAAGAGAGCGAGAAAAGTGAGGAAAAAGCATAGAGAGGTGAGAGAGGAAAAGTTGACTGATAGATAAAGTTCTAGATGAGTCACTAAAAAAAACCTCTATTTGTCAGTCTCTCTCTCGTGTAGGGGTGTGTGTTAGATAAATGATAACTAATATACCACCGATAGCGGTGAAAAACTGACCAATCGGTCACAACCGAGCGGCGAAGAATGAGGGGATGAGGAAGGGGGGAGAGGAAGGAGAGGGTGAGAGATGAAGGAAAAGGAGGGGTCTCTCTCACACAGATGAAGACGGACGGACAGTCAAAATTTCTATAAGAGTCATAAGAGAAAAACCTTTCTTTTGTCTATTTTATTATTGAATACTAGTAATAAAAAAAAAAAATCATCTGTTGTATATTATGTACTTGTCGTCATTGAATCCTCTTTCCATCAACATGCTTAAATTGATAATATTTTCAGTCAACTTTGACGCGTACATCAGGCCTTCAGTGTGAGTTTTTTCCCTCTTTGTTTCAGCGATAATATTTTTCTATTTCCAGACACCTGGACTTGTTTATTGTCCCTGTCCGCACATAAAAATGTTCATTTTTTTCTAATTTATAAGCTTATTTTTTGCCGCATGTCATGTGATTAAGTTTTTATTGTTTTTAAGTGAGTGAGAAGAATCAAAGGCTTACCAAAAAAATTCTCTCTTTGGAACTGCTCATTAGAAAGTTTACTTGGTTTTTGTTGTACCAACATTTTTCTTTTACATATCCAATTTTTTTTTTTTACAACTGGTGCATCATGAGGCGTTATTATTTTTCTGCCAATAATATTTTTCAATATAACTAATTTTTTTACAGTAAAACACTTACAACTTTCCTAACTTTTTTCTTCCTTTTATTGAAAGATCTTTTCCCAAAATTGTTATTTGATCCACTTTTTAAGTCTACCATCGGCTGGAGTATTTGCTCGACTGAAATTATAGTAGGTATATGTATTCTCTCTTCGTTTATTAATAAAGAAGATTAATTGTTAACTTAGTCAACTCCCTAACTTCTTTAATTACCTCGACAATAAAATCAAATTTCTGATCCATGCTCCTTAAGACCCTTTCAAGAACAATTTGTTCCTTTAAATTTTCAACAAGTGCTCTTGTTTAATTAGCATTTTGTAACTTTTTAGTGAAATTTCTTAACCAACTTATAATCTTTTCATTGCTAAATTCTCAAAATCAACACAGAGGTTTTGGAGTTTCAAAGTAACTACCTTATTTGATTCCTTGAATTTATCCTGCAATATTTTTCTTTTTTTTTTTTTTGTCTTAATTTGCTTCCATAATTCTTGAAAAAAGTATATCGTTCAATGCTTGTTAGATGTAAAGTGTCGCCTTCCGCATTTTTTTTATTATTATCCTCTAACTCTATTTTTTTGTGTTTGTGTAATGCTTGAATCTTGAACATCATATTTGTCGTACCCGTTCTCTATAAAATCTCATATATCTTGTGAGAAAAAAAATGTTTTCATCTTGATGTCCCAAAATTAGCAATTTTCTCATTTGAAACTCGGAATCAATTGAGCAGAATTGATGTTGCCGAAATCTTTCATTGTTGTCTTCTTTATATCATTTTTATCACCCTTTTCATACTGAATGTGAATGAAGCTTTAATACCATTGTTGATTTTTGAAGAAGAAGAAAACAAAATTTTATTTGAATAACGGAAAAAATATCTTCATTTAAATTTTTTTCAACTACAATTTTCTCAATTTGTTCTCTCTTAATTTTTTTTTTTATTCGTTACAAAATATTGATTGTGCCTCTTCTTTTATATGCAAAACAATATAAATTCAACTCAAAATCAAACTTCTATTCCCAATCTAATACTTATTTTATTAAAATAAAATAATAGGTTCCTAAACTAATCTTAATACAATTATGACTCTGAGATTAGATTTTAGAAAAAAAATCCAAACCAACTCAAACTTTGACTGTTGCGAGCGTCATTTTTTCTTTTTCTTCTTTATTTTGTTGTTGTCTCTGTTTCTATAATTTAATGCCCTTATAGGGGTAGAAAATCTAATACCGTTACCAATGAGGTGGTCCTTTTGTTGTGCTCGGAGACAACAACCCTTAGAAGATCCAACCTGATCTCAATCACCAAGAACAATGAAAAACAAACTAGAAGAACAGCCAATCGCAAAAACCAGATCTAACGAGGTTCGGCCAACCTGCCTACGTCCTCGGGGCAATTCACGGAGAGAGTTTTCTTTATGGAAGATGGATTACAATAGCTCTGGATCTCTATCAACACAAGAGAGTCCGCAGCTATACTTTGTCTAGGCACTTAACCCTAGAAAATTACAACCAGGGCTTAAATACATAACTTCCCGAAACAACAGATTTCGCCCAAAACCCGACTGTCGGTCGACCGGCCGGTCGACCGACTCCCTCTTACGGTCGACCGAGCCGGTCGACCGAAACAAACAGAGAGTTGGGTTGCTTACAGAGACCCTCTCCGGTCGACCGGTCCGGTCGACCGAAATCCAACCGAGAGCTCTGTAACCTGCAGACAGTCTCTCCGGTCGACCGGTCCGGTCGACCGAAGCAATCCTGTCTTTTCTGCTGCTGCTGCTTCTTCCTGCCCGCTGTTCCTTCGCCTTTCGTCATAGACTCCTTGGCAGTCTTCAACAGCACCTGGCATGACTTCACCTCCTCTACTGTACTCTCTCCTCCAACAATTCTCCACCTCGGTGAAGATTGTTAAATCTGAGCCGAACACTGACTCGATTGCGGCTGCACCAATCTGGTTGCCTACGTACCCCTTGCCCAAGGGATCAAGCCATCCGTAGTTCATCCACATGAGCTTCAGCAAGCTCAATTCACCTGAAGAATCTGGAGCAAGTCTTTGCAGTGTGCAAACTTTACTCCCGACACCACCTCTGTAAGCATATCGGCCGGATTCTCCGAAGTATGAATCTTCAATAAATTGATGTCATCTTCCTCCAGAATCTCCCGAACAAAGTGATACCTGACATCGATGTGCTTCGTCCTTGCGTGGTAGACTTGGTTCCTTGCCAAATAAATGGCACTCATACTGTCACAGTGTATCTTCAAGATCTCCTGTTCCACTCCCAAGTCATCTAGCAATCCCTGAAGCCAAATCGCCTCCTTCATGGCCTCGGTCAAGGCCATATACTCTGCCTCTGTAGTCGACAATGCGACTGTGGACTGAAGTGTGGAGCGCCAACTCACCGGTGCCTGCGAGAATGTGAATACATACCCCGTCGTCGACCGGCGTTTGTCAAGATCACCTGCATAGTCCGAATCCACGTACCCTATGCATTCTTGCTTCCCAGTGTTGTCCTTCTCAAACACGAGGCCTACATCAACAGTACCCTTGATGTACCTCAGGATC
The DNA here is from genome assembly GCA_038442645.1 of Agave tequilana. Lineage (NCBI taxonomy): Eukaryota > Viridiplantae > Streptophyta > Magnoliopsida > Asparagales > Asparagaceae > Agave > Agave tequilana. The sequence continues at coordinate 82,719 of JAVJIF010008752.1, forward strand.
CACTTCACTGCTTCCCAATGACCCTGACCTGGATCATGCATATATCTGCTAACCATGGAAACTGCCTGTGATAGATCCGGCCTTGTACACACCATTGCATACATCAAGCTTCCCACTGCATTGGCATATGGTACATGAGTCATATGCTCACGCTCCTGAACACTCCTTGGAGACATCTTCGCTGACAACTTGAAGTGCGGCGCCATTGGTGTACTTACAGTCTTTGTATCTTTCCCGATATTAAATCTCTGCAGTACCTTCTCCAGATAGCCCTTCTGAGTCAAGCTAATCCTGCCAGCTTCCCTGTCCCTTGTGATCTCCATACCCAATACTTTCCTTGCTTCCCCCAGGTCCTTCATCTCGAACTCAGACGATAAAGTCTTCTTCAGAGAATCAATTGCAGATCTTGACCTAGAAGCAATTAGCATATCATCTACGTAAAGTAGTAGATAGACATACTCACCAGATGGTAACTTGTTGTAGTACACACATGGATCATAATGGCTTCTTGTGTACTTCTTCTTCCTGATGAAGCTGTCAAATCGCTTGTACCATTGTCTTGGAGACTGCTTCAAACCGTACAGCGATTTCTTCAGCTTGCATACCAACTCCTCTTTCCCTGCAGTTTTGTAACCTGTGGGCTGAGTCATGTAGATCTCCTCCTCAAGATCGCCGTGGAGAAAGGCGGTCTTCACATCAAGTTGGTCAAGGTCCAACTCGTTCTGTGCCACCAAGGCCAATAGGATCCGAATAGACGAGTGTTTTACAACTGGGGAGAACACCTCGTTGTAGTCGATCCCTTCTCTCTGTGCGTAGCCTTTAGCCACCAGCCTTGCCTTGTAGCGCACTTTGTCTTCTTGGAGTGATCCCTGCTTCTTAGCAAATACCCACTTACACCCTATGGCTTTCTTCCCCTTGGGCAACTTGGTCAGTTCCCATGTGTTGTTCTTATAAAGAGACTGCATCTCTTCATTCATGGCCCCTTTCCATAACTCCGCTTCTGAACTGATTTCAGCTTCCCTGAAAGTAGATGGAATGGCTTCTTCAACAACTGGAAGTGCATGTGCAATCACCATGTCTGTAGTGAGCCAGCCAGGTCTCCTAGTATTCCTTCTTGGTCTTCCAACTGCAGTGGGATCTGGAACCGTATCCATAACCTGTTCCTGATCCTCTTCAACAACCTCAGCATCTTCTTCTGCAACTTGATCACCTCCCTGTGTCACCTCAGGAATGATCCTCACAGATACTGAGTCTTCTAGAGATGGTGGATCTGCATCACTCTCCACCTGTTGCAATAGCTCCTTGGTCTTCTTAGTCTCCACCTGCTGAGAGACTGTAGGCTTCATCATCGAGGCCTCATCAAAAGTGACATCTCTGCTGATTATGAATTTGTTGTCCTGTTGGTCCCAGATCTTGAACCCCTTGGTTCCTTTCTTGAAGCCAACAAACAACCTTTCTTCGCTCTCGGATCCAATTTGTCTTCTTTTACGTGATAGTAGGCTGGACATCCAAATATCCTGAGCACATCATAATCTCCTGCAGCTTTACCCGACCAAGCTTCAAGGGGGGTCTTTCCCCTATTGCAGACGACGGCAACCTATTGACGAGATGGCATGCATACCCCAAAGCTTCAGCCCAGAACTTCTTTGGTAATTCTGCATTTGACAATATGCACCGAACCTTCTCTAGCAAAGTTCGGTTCATTCTTTCAGCCACCCCATTCTGTTGCGGAGTTTCCCTTACTGTGAAGTGCCTCTCTATGCCCTCATCAAGACATAGCTTCTGGAAAGGGTCTGACTTGTACTCTCCTCCGTTGTCAGAACGAAGGACCTTGACTTTTCTTCCTGTACTCCTTTCCTGATTAACCTTCCACTTCACAAACAATTCTAGGACTTCATTCTTGTGTCGCATGGTGTACACCCAACACCGCCTAGAATAATCATCGATAAACGACACAAAGTAATGGGTTCCCCCTATTGATGCAGTCTTTGTGGGTCCCCATACGTCCGTGTGAACATAATCAAGAATGCCTTCGGTGCAGTGTGAAGCTGTACCAAACTTCACCTTCGTCTTCTTGCCTATGATGCAATGTTCACACAGATCCAGTTTGCAGGTCTCTGCACCCTTCAGCAGCCCTTTCCTCACAAGAGCTTGCATAGATTTCTCCCTGCATGTCCCAGCCTCATGTGCCATAGCCGGTTAGATCTTCCTTCTGACTGGTCGAAGTTGCCACCTGGCCTGTCACTGTACTACCCTTCAAGTAATACAAATTGTTCCTGCGGTTGGCCTTCAACACCACCATTGAGCCCTTCGTCATTTTAAGAACACCTTCTTTAATAGACACTCCGAGCCCTAATGATTCCAAAGCACCCACTGAGATCAAGTTCCTCTTCAGCTGAGGGACATATCTCACTTCCTTCAGCTCCCTTACCATCCCGTCGAACATCCTGATAGGAATTGTGCCTACACCCTCCATGATGCATGGATGATCATCGCCCATGACGACCGAACATCCCTCCAGCTTCTCAAGACTAGTAAACCAATCTCGATTAGGGCATACATGATATGTAGCACCTGTGTCCAGGATCCACTCGTTTTCTCCCGAGTAACCTACAACAGGAGTAGTAACTGAAAACGAGAATACCGAAGAATCTGAATCTGAATCCTCTGCCTGTGATTTACTGCTAGCAGCCTTTGTCACTCTTGCCAGATTTGCCTCAGATTTTGATTCCTTCTTCTTCCCCTTGTACTTTGGACAGTCAACTTTTCAGTGCCCAAGCTCTTTGCAATACATGCACTGGTCTTTCTTAAGATCCCTTAAGCCCGGTCTTGACTTCGATCTTCCTCTCACCTCCTTGCCTTTCCTTGATGAGCTCCTGCCTCTTACCTCCAAAGCCTCTGCTGATGAACTAGATCTCCCAGAATGTTTCTCATTCTTCCTTTTCTCATAACTCATCAGTGCTGACGATATCTCATCATAGTCTAAGGTTTGCCTTCCATTTATGAATGTCATTGTAAATATCTCATACTCCTCCGGTGGAAGAGAGTTCAGGAGAACGACTGACTTGTCTTCCTCACTTATAATGGCATCCACATTTAGCAAATCCGTAAGAAGCTTTGTAAACCTGTTGAGGTGCTCATTTACTGTGCTTCCCCTCTGCATCCTGAACAAATACAGCTTGCTCTTAAGCTGCAGCCTTGACTCCACGCTCTTTGTCAGGTACTTCTTCTCGAGGGTATTCCACATATCCTTTGCTGACTTCTCATGTTGAACAGAATATTTAATATCTTGTGACAAACATGAGCGAATCAGGCCACATGCCGACCTGTTCATTTTTGCCCACTCATCATCAGTGGTAGTATCCTTCTTCTTCTCCAAAAGGAGCGTGTCCTCGAGGTTCTGTGCATTCAATGCATCCATAACCTCACACCTCCACATCCCGAAATTGTTAGTTCCATTGAACTTAACAACTTCAATCCTGGAGTTGTTCATTGTTTTAACAGACTTAGATTCCTCTGCCATTGAGATCCTTTCCTTGACCCTCTAACTATGCGGAAGATCAAATACTTGCAAAATAGATCTATTTCTGAGATAAAAAAGTGATTTTTACCTCTACCTTGAAACCCTAGCTTGAGTTTCTCACCAGATCTATTCCACCCCTGATTCAACGAGCCCTCCCTGCGTCCACCTGAGATCGACACACGATCTCCTTGAACACCAATGCCTCTGACCTGAGATCGACACACGATCTCCACCTGATCAGATCTGGAGCCCTTCGAATCTTCAGAATATCCCAAGCGTAACCTGAACGCTCTGATACCACTTGTTGTGCTCGGAGACAACAACCCTTAGAAGATCCAACCTGATCTCAATCACCAAGAACAATGAAAAACAAACTAGAAGAACAGCCAATCGCAAAAACCAGATCTAACGAGGTTCGGCCAACCTGCCTACGTCCTCGGGGCAATTCACGGAGAGAGTTTTCTTTATGGAAGATGGATTACAATAGCTCTGGATCTCTATCAACACAAGAGAGTCCGCAGCTATACTTTGTCTAGGCACTTAACCCTAGAAAATTACAACCAGGGCTTAAATACATAACTTCCCGAAACAACAGATTTCGCCCAAAACCCGACTGTCGGTCGACCGGCCGGTCGACCGACTCCCTCTTACGGTCGACCGAGCCGGTCGACCGAAACAAACAGAGAGTTGGGTTACTTACAGAGACCCTCTCCGGTCGACCGGTCCGGTCGACCGAAATCCAACCGAGAGCTCTGTAACCTGCAGACAGTCTCTCCGGTCGACCGGTCTGGTCGACCGAAGCAATCCTGTGCATTTGGTGCACGTCGGTCGACCGGTCCGGTCGACCGACCACTGTCTTTTCTGCTGCTGCTGCTTCTTCCTGCCCGCTGTTCCTTCGCCTTTCGTCATAGACTCCTTGGCAGTCTTCAACAGCACCTGGCATGACTTCACCTCCTCTACTGTACTCTCTCCTCCAACACCTTTTTGACACGATCAAAGGATGATGAACAAATACTGCTTCTTTATGCTTAAATCTACTGCTTCTTTATGCTTAGATCAAACAATTTTGATGAGTACTGAAATTTTTTTAACTCAAGAGAAAATTCAAACACTTGATGCCTTGAAAATAAGGAGTTCTCATTTTAGTTACTTATGTCAAATCATAATTAGAAAAAATTCCGCTCACAAAATTTATTTCGCTCCAGCCACCTAGTTTTTTAAAGAAAGGGTGCGTGCGGTGAAAAAAACTTAAATACCCCCTCCCCGCACGGTGCAGTATTAAGCTGAGGATTACAATCATGATCACAACCCTCATAAAATGTCATATTTATAGGTCTTTATTAGAACTACGATCATGATCGCAGTATTCATGAAAAATGTCATGTTTCTGAGACTTTATAGGACTGCGACATGATGACAGCCTTTTTTATTAGAACTATGATCATAATCACATATCTCAAAAAAAATATCATATTTCTGAGCATTTATAAGACTATGACCATGAATGCAATCTTCACAAAATGTTTTATTTTTTAGTATTTATTAAGACTACGATCATGATCACGTTCTAAAAAAAAAAAAAAACTCAGTCTATATTGTGTTTGCGACAATTATCACAGTTCTCACAAAATGCTCTGATTTTAATTAATAAGAGGATTGCGACCATAGTCGTAGTCTTCTAATAAATGACTGTGACCATAGTTGCAATCCGATCATGAATCGCAGTCTTCATATCAGCGTCGCCACCATCAGCAGACCCCCATTCACCGACATCGAATGATCCTCAATACTTTTCAAATCTAAATACCACATTGATCACAAACACAAATAAAACTCATAGCGAGCACGAAAAAACAAGATATTTAAAAGGTTGATTAAAAAAAAAATCTGGAGGCACCCCCTGCGACCTCGGGAGGGGGCTTGTCGCCCCCTTCCAACCCCACGTCGACCTTACAACGAAGGTCGATCCGCGATTTACTCTATGTCGAGATCAAGGTTGAGGGGAAAGCAACGTTATGAAAGACAAAGAAGGGCAAAAGAAGACATGAAAATATATGCAAAAAATGACGATTGGAAGGAATCAATTTATGCTGACATAGATGAGGTTGTAGCAAATAAAAACAGGGTGTGTGTTTTTCCCCTAATTGTGAAGGATAGCGAATTTTTCCTTGAAGACATTACTGAGCATAAATTGGTTAAATATGGGTAGATTACCATAATCTTTGGGATTGTCAGTTCTTAAGACCATTGGTACTGTTTGTTTTGCTGCAAGTTAAAAGAAAGAGGAAAGAAGTCTAATCCCTTTTAAATTTGCCAATAAATTATCACGAGGATTTGTTAGCCCATGCGGACTTATCAAGATGAGTTAACCCATTACAATAAAGAATTAAATTTTTTTGAGGCCTCGTCATAACATGAAGGCAGATAATTTTATAGTAAAAAATTTCCGTTTTCAACATTAAATTAATTAATCTTTCATCACTCTCCATGAACTAAGAATTTCACATTCAGGGAGCATTGTAAGTTTTGGCCGGGCTATCCAGTGTGGATCTATTCAGCCCTCTTTAATGATTGCTCCCATTCTTAAAATATAGACGTGTTTGGGACCAATGGCCCAACTGCATTTTAAAGCTCTATTTAAGATTAAGTTTAAATCAATTAATATGCTAAAGTAAGTTGATCGTAAATTACATATTTTTTTTTTTTTTTTTTAGAGTAAACAGTGGACTCAAAGAAAGTCCACGAGTTTCATTAATAAAGTGTTAATGAAAACAATTCTGAAAATACAACTGAAATGGAAATTTCCTCTCGAGCTGTAGAGTTTCCATGCACACATGTGCAAGAAGAAAATAGATATAAAAGTATATTTAAATAGAGTCTGAATAAGCGAAGACTAATCAGTGCTCCATGATGTAAAATGCAGACAAATCCTATACCAAAAGTCAGATCAGTCTGGAAACAAAATAAATTAAGGCTCTGAAAATCACAGGTCACACATCATCCGAGTCGTTTTTTTTTCCTCCCTTCTTTGTGCGTCTTCCGAGCGGCTGACGCCTGACGGAGACCTCCCCCATCAATATCTAGACAAGGATCCACATTGCCATATCCCTCGCCATGTCTGAAAGAAGATTGAACTATTAAGACATAAAAGAATGGCAGTGAAATTACAAGTATTTATTGGAAAATTTTAACAGCGCACCACTTCACAACACGAATTAAATCGACAAATTCATAAAATAACAGATCTATTGATTAGTGAAAATCGAATATCATATTCATTTATTAAATCACTAATTAGATATTAATCACGCTAACTTACGATTTACTTCTCAAATATATATATTTTCCCGTGTACTCTCTATTTCTAGAACCAAGAATATCATAATCTCGACCACTTTTTTTACTATTTTATACTAGCTAAATTACTCTTAAGGAGAAAAAAGGAGCACTTTTCTTGACTTTAAAATAATAATAATAATAATAATAATAATAATAATAATAATAAATGATACTGGTCACTGTCTCGTGATCAAATCGAGCAAAGCGAGGTTTCTCTTGTGACTCCTTTCTTGATTTTGTCCGTTCCTCTCTCAAAGAGAGAGAGCCAGAGAGAGATGTCATCTCCAATCTTTCTCTCTTCTCTCTCCTTTCTTTCTCTCTTTGGTCATTGTTTCACCGCCAAACGATGGTAATCTAGTATCTTGCAATACTTTATAACAACACGATTAAAAACCTAATTTGATCATGATTTTCCTCGAGCAGGGTTCGGGTTACTGTTTCAAATACCCGACTCGGAACTTTGATGGCTATGGATCCAACTACAATCCGATCCGGATTCGGTTCGGGGCTGTCCTAAAACTAGGGGAAAGCTTTAAACGCAAACGAGATCCAATCTTGCAAGCGGTCAGATTCGGTTAAAAACAACGGATTCGGGATTCACTATCGAATGCGAATTGACCCGACCCACTTACAACCGACTCCTTTGCTTCTTATCCCGACCGCTACCCCTCACGCCTATAAATTGAGTGAGAGACCGGAGAATTGAAGAATTGGGGCCGAAACCCTGCTGCTCCGCGAACCAACAAATCGAAGAGAGAAAAAATTGGGTCTTTTCTCTCTAGGGTTTGGTTCTTATTCTCTCTGTGCACTCCCGAGCTTAAGATTTTCTAGGGTTTTCTCTCTATAGCAATGGCTCGCGGCCGTAGAGACGACGACGAGGAGTTCGACGAGGAGGAGGAAGATCTCGAGGAGGAGGAGGAAGAGGAGGAAGAGTACGGCGGCAAGGCTGGGAGGAAGAGGGGAAGATCTGATTTCATCGACGACGCGGCGGTGGAGGACGATGAGGAGGATGAAGAGGAGGAGGACGAGGATGATGAGGAATACGAGGAAGAGCGGAAGAATAAGAAGAGGAAGAAGAAGGATAAGGCGAAACACTTCTTTGATGAGGAAGCGATAGTCGACAGCGATGAGGAGGAAGAGGAGGACGAGGAAGGAGAAGACGGTAAGTTTATTGTTTTTAGGGATTTTGGTCCTTTAAATTTGATGAATTGACCGCTTTTAATTGATTATCTCGACGCATTTGTTGAAATTTGATGATTCAGGGCTTCGTTTGTGCAAGGAGAGAAAAAAATTAGAGGGTTGGGGAGGGTCCGATTGATTCTAATTGAATCTGCAATCATAATAGTTGAAAGCTAGGGATTTGATCCTTCCCACTGACGGCTGCACGATTTCTAATTATTGTTATGTTTTGGAGAAGTTAAGATTTTAAAAGAAAAAAAGAAAAAGAAAAATACAGACAGAGAAAGGAAGAATGGCCGAGGATAATTGATTGAGTAGCATCAGTTCTCATTACTGATAGCTTTCTGGAAGCTAAGATCTTTTTTGATGTCAGCGCCAGCTATAATTGAGAACTTAATTGATAAAATTGGAAATTTGGAGGAGAGGAAGGGGATGTGGGGGGTAGGGGGTGTTGTTAATTGATACTCAGTAATCAGTGATCAGTATTCTGTGATTCATTTTTCTGGACAAATCTCTTACATTGGCTCGAAGCTAGATTCTTGCGACCATGACTTTGAGTTTATGCTCTATGATATGCACAACAAATGGGAAATGAGAATGGGTCAAAAAGATAACGAGCAATGCACACTTATGTTATATTTTTTTCCAGAAGTGGCTAAATACTAAATACTTTTTGACAATCCTTGATTCATCGAATCAATCATCTGATTTGTCATTTCCCAGTTTTATCCCTTGACTCATACATATAAGATAATTAGAAAGGGGGGAAAATTAGAGAGGCAGGGAGGAAAAATGAGTCCGGGAGAAGCTAATTGCATCTCCTCCATAGTTCTCAGAACTACGAGCCTTTGTTCTTATCTAACTCATATCATATAGAAAAAACCTTCAAACTCTAATTCATTAACTTAATAGGCTTTGCTAATCAATAAATTATACAGATTTATTCTGTTTGAAGAAAGGACGCAACAGAGGAAATGTGCGGCTCTTCGTGCTTTTAGTTTGCCTAGATTAATTTTACTCTATATATACCCTTGACAGATCTAATGTACTTCTCACCCCTTTTTATTCAAAAGTTTCCTTTTTATTCAAATGTTCCCTTTTTCATTTAAAAATTTGATTTTAAAGGTTACTTTTTGTGGTGTGTTACTAGTTTATATATGGTTATTGAATTAAATATCCACAAAGAAATAAGAAATGCAAGAGAAACCTGTATTATTTATAAATTTTGGTATTATAGCTGAGTACCAAGATGGTGTTGTGTTCACATTACAATCACAGGATTTCACATTTAAAATTCAGTGCCCATCATTTAGACATGCACTCATTTAGTGCGCATTTATGTACACATGCGCACCGGTTGTTAGTGCAATAAGGATATGATCTTGGAGGAGCTGAATGGACAAGAAGAATATATGTAGCTGACTTGGGGTCCGATAGAGATTTGCTGTTGCTGCTGCTTACTAATGCAGCTAATTCAGTATCATACATGATAATTTCTGCCGGTCCCTACTATTTACTATCAATTGTGTCATTTTGCAGATTTTATAAATGATGCGGGAGGTGAATTAGCTAATGAAGAAGCAACTAGAAGACCACACCGTCCTTCAGATTTCTTGAATGAGGATCAAGAAGATGTGGAGGAGATGGAAAGGCAAGTTTATGAAAGATATGCAAAATCAAATCATGTAGAGTATGGTGAGGAGGCCACTGACGTTGAGCAACAAGCTCTTCTGCCATCAGTGAAGGATCCGAAGTTGTGGATGGTGAAATGTGCGGTAGGAAATTATACTTGTGCTGTTCGTTACTGTTTCCAGCATCAGTTTTTTCCCTTCTGTTTTTTGACTTCTCTTACGCATCTCAGATCGGTCATGAGCGTGAGACAGCTATCTGCCTCATGCAAAAATCTATAGACAGGCCTGAGCTTCAGATTCGTTCTGCAATTGCATTAGATCATCTTAAAAATTATATATATGTTGAAGCTGACAAAGAAGCCCATGTTAAGGAGGTATGTATAAGTTATCTTTATTTCCTTTGTATGACTTGTATTTGTGGGGGATCCTCCACTAAATTGCCAGTCTTAAGTTTGCAGGCTTGCAAAGGTCTACGAAACATATTCAGTTCCGCTAAAGTGATGCTTGTGCCAATAAAAGAAATGACTGATGTACTTGCAGTTGAAAGCAAAGCTGTTGATCTTGCAAGGGATACATGGGTTCGCATGAAACTTGGAGTATATAAAGGAGATCTTGCAAAAGTATGTATGTTGCATAATTTCTTTTAAAACATATTATCTCTTTTTTTAACTTTCTGTATTTCCTTTTGCAGGTTGTTGATGTTGATAATGTACGGCAGAAGGTGACAGTCAAGCTTATCCCAAGAATTGATTTACAGCACCTTGCTGCTAAATTGGTAAGAGTAATTCAGTCCTACCAGTCCTTAGAAGTAACAGTTATTATCACTTTCTTGCATTCTGAAGTTCGCATGAAGCATTCATTTACTTCCCTGTTCGTTTAACTCTTGCAATTATGTATCGTTCAGGAAGGTAGGGATGTTGGAAGAAAGAAGGCATTTGTTCCGCCGCCACGATTCTTCAACATCGACGAAGCACGGTACTTCTGCCACTCTTTTGTGCTGGCTGGAATAACCATGTATTTGGTAATTGAAAACAACAGCTTGTTCATTCTTCATTATTCATTTTTATCCAGAGAGATGCATATCCGTGTAGAACGTAGGAGGGACAGGGATTCTGGAGAATATTTTGAAACTGTAGATAATATGATGTTCAAAGATGGATTTTTATATAAAACGGTGTCCATGAGGTCAATCAGTTCTCAAAGCATACAACCAACTTTTGACGAATTGGAGAAGTTTCGAAAGCCAGGCGATGATGCGGATGGTGATATGGCTAGCTTGTCTACTTTATTTGCTAACAGAAAGAAAGGTCATTTCATGAAGGGTGATGCGGTTATAGTTGTTCGAGGTGACCTGAAAAATCTCATGGGTTGGGTTGAAAAAGTAGAGGAAGAGAATGTTCATATCAGACCAAAGATGGAAGGGTTGCCGGTAATTACTTCTTCGAGCACTTATTATCCTTATCAATTTATTTTTATGGGTGCTCTGCTACATGTGTTTATGTCTTGCAGAAAACATTGGCTTTCAATGAGAAGGAGCTCTGCAAGTATTTTAAACCAGGAGACCATGTGAAAGTGGTTTCTGGTGTTCAAGAAGGTGCAACCGGTATGGTTGTAAAGGTTGAAGGTCATGTCCTTATCATCTTATCAGACACTACTAAAGAAGATGTAAGTTATGATGCCTTAAGTAGTGATAGACAGAGTTCTGCACATGCAGTGGTTTGGTAAATTACTAACTTTTCTGCTATGCAGATCCGAGTTTTCGCAGATAATGTTGTGGAGAGTTCTGAAGTTACTACAGGAATCACTAGAATTGGGGAATATGAGTTGCATGATCTTGTGCTGCTGGAGTAGGCTTTTAGTATTATATGCATTTGCTATTTTCCTTTTGCAAGGCAGATCTAGACCTTTCTATTGTTGCTTTCTTACAATCTTTTGAAACATTCTGCAGCAATATGTCTTTTGGTGTGATTATACGTGTGGAAAGTGATGCATTCCAGGTAGGGATGAAGTGCTTAGTGAAGTCGATGCTTTTGTGTTCTGTAGTTCTCTCTTTCCACTTATTTCATTTGTCTGTAGGTACTCAAAGGGGTCCCAGATAGGCCTGAGGTTGTGCTTGTCAAATTGCGAGAAATTAAAAGCAAAATTGAAAGACGGGCGAATGCCCAAGATCGTTATAAGAACCTAATCTCCACAAAGGATATTGTGCGGGTTTTAGACGGAGCATGTAAGGTGAGATCTGGAATTATAAATTTCTGGTTTATCTTCATACGTTCTTGATGAATTGTCTCTTGAAATCATTTATTTTGTTATCCTTGTCTAGGGAAAGCAAGGCCCTGTTGAACACATACATAGAGGAATCTTGTTCATCTATGATCGCCATCATTTAGAGCATGCTGGTTTTATTTGTGTGAGAGCTCAGTCCTGTACAGTTGTTGGTGGATCACAAGGTCATCGTGACAACAAAAGTGTATGCCTTGAATGCTTTCCATCTCAGAGTCTAGCTTAGAAATTTTGGTCTGCTTCTGGGTTCCAGAAACTAATGTTCAGTTATCTGAATTCAGGCTCTGAACCCCTTGGACTCTAGATTGGCTAATTTGAGATCCCCATTTCTTCAGTCTCAGTCTCATTCTCCTGGAAGACCACCTAGGGGGCCTCATGCAGAATGTATGCTTGTTACTGTTTAATTCAATTTTATGTGATTTGCATTAAGTATCTTGTTTCACTGTACTTAAAATACATTTTATACGCTAACTTAATTTGTCTGATTGATAATTTTGTATAGCTGGTGGAAGATTTAGAGGTGGAAGATTTAGTGGTGGAAGAGGGCATGATCCTTTAGTTGGTAGAACCATCAAAATTCGTTCTGGTCCCTTGAAGGGATATCGTGGCCGCGTGAAAGAAGTCACAGGTCTTCTAGTGCGCGTTGAACTGGATTCACAGATGAAGGTCGTTACGGGTAAGATTGTATCCATATTCCTCTCCTGCCCCCCAACACCAGCCACCACCACCACCAAAATATCTCCTTGCATTTGATATTATTGGTTGATATCTTGGTGATTGTGTAGTTAACAAGAATGATATCGCTGATGGTGCTGTCCCTGCAACTCCGTTCCGGTATAAACATACTTTTTTCTTTAACTTTTTCTCCCCAATGAATTTTATTTGAGACTAAACAGTCTAAACATTATTTATTCTCTCTACAGCGAGACACCTCGATATGGCATGGGGAGTGAGACACCGATGCACCCATCACGGACTCCATTGCATCCTTATCAGACACCAATGAGAGATCCCGGAGGTTTGTTCTCATGTCATCTTTCTTGGATTTTTCTGAAGTAATTTCTGATTCTATGATTTTAAATACATGAAACCTTATTCTTCTTTCCTTCATCATGCATTATCACATTTAATATGTTTAGCAATGGTTCAAAGTAGAGTCAAGATAGTATATACTCAAATGTCAATCCGTTGGCATTAAGCGTAACAAAAAAACGTGAGTGTTTAAACCCTGCTTGAGGAGGGTTAGAAAGCTCACATCCCTTGAAACATCTCTTAACCTGGGTTAAAGCTTTCAGCTATTATATATAACCCTTCTTCTAAGCTCCTCTATGTATTGATTCAAACCACACGCATGGGTTTAGTCCTTCCTTATTTGTGGCCCTTTGTCCATAGCCTGGCTTAAGGAGAAACATAAGAAGAAAAGACAGTTGCCATGCTTAATTATTCAGTTCTTTTAATCCAATATTAGTATTAACTTTAGATAATCATCTTTGCATAAGCCCAGTTTCCTTGCTTTGGTTGAGTTATAATCATCTTTGCATAAGCCCAGTTTCCTTGCTTTGGTTGTGTTTACTGTAAAATTGGCAATGCTTGTTGATATTTCTTTCTTCTCACTAATTTTGTTCTTTGCTACAGCAACACCAATCCATGACGGTATGAGAACGCCCATGGCTAATCGAGCATGGGCTCCCATGAGCCCACCTAGGTGTGTGCGCCCATTGTTTCTTGTTTACGGTCATTTTGTTTTATTCAATTTAGTTGAATTTTATATTTCCCTGTGAGGTAGCTTCTTTGTATACCCTTATGTTCTTTTACACTCTATGGACCTGTGAAAATTTGCTGGTAGATCTACAGTGTAGAGACATAGAAAAACTTAAAGAGGAATTGATTGATAATAAAGGAGAGACAATACATATATATAATAAAAGTGATGGATATGGGTTTATTGGGTAGAAGCCCAATAGCTCAATAACCAATAGCCCAACAAGCTGGAGCATAAATGTCAACCATGCCCAACTTGCTACATAAAACAGAAAATACTTTTGGAGAAGCTGTTTTGGTAAGTAGTTCTGCCAACTGCTTTGAAGATGGAGTAAATGGGAGAGAATCACCTTTTTGGTCCATGCATCTTTGACCAGATGACAATCAACTTCTATATGCTTAGGCCTCTTATGGAACTCTTGATTTCGTGCGATATAGATAGCAGATTGATTATCACAAAACATAAGCATAAGGCCAAGATCACTAAAATCAAACTCCAATAACAGATTTTTCAGCCACATCATTTCACAAGTAGTATGTGTCATGGCTCTATACTTAGCCTTTGCACTAGATCTAGAAACATCTTGTTTCTCTCTCCTTCATGTCACCAGATTTCCTCCAACGAATGTGCAATAGCCAGTAGTAGACTTCTTATCTCCCCTATCACCGGCATATGCCGAGTCAGAATAGCCAAAAAAACGAACATGTCCATGTTTTTTTGTACAACAAACCTTTTTCAGGAGAGCTTTTTATATAGGTAAGAATCCTCAGAGCAGCTGTCCAGTGAACCTCTCTAGGCTGATGCATAAACCTACTCAGTACTCCAACTGCAAATGTTATATCAGGCCTAGTAACTGTCAAGTAGATCAACTTCCCAATCAAGGTCATCAAGTAGATAACTATTATCACGCCATAAATTCACATTTGCTTCCATTAGAGTGCTAGCAGGTTTGCACCCTAACATGCTAGTTTTCTCAAGGAGATCAAGTGTATACTTCCTTTGAGATAGAAAGTAAACCATGCTTTTGATAAGTAACTTCAATCCCAATAAAATATCTTGGTTTTCTCATATCCCTCGTCACAAAATGTCGTTTGAGATACTCTTTTGTTTCTGTTAAGGACAACCAATATCATCAACATACACAACCAGTATCACTGAGCCAGACTTAGTACGACGAACAAACATTGAGTGATCTGAATAACAGCGAGCAAATTCAATACCAGAGATAACCATGCTGAACTTCTCAAAACATGCCTTTGAACTCTGTTTGAGTCCATAGATCGCCTTCTTAAGTTTGCAGACTGTATTCTCCCCCTGAGCAATATACCCTGGAGGTTGCTTCATATAAACTTGCTCCTTTAAGTCCCCATAGAGATGCATTCTTGACAGCTAGTTGAAATAAGGGTCACTCCATATTAACAACAGAAAATAAAATTCGAATGGAGTTTAGCCGAGCAACTGATGAAAAGTTTCAAAGTAGTCCACACCATATGTCTGAGTATACAAGCCTGGCCTTATACCTATCCACTGAACCATCGGGGCGATACTTCAAGGTATAAACCCATTGACAACCCACAACAATAGCATCTCTGGGTGCAGAGACCAACTCCCAAGTTCCTCGAGAAATAAGAGCATCCATCTCCTCATCCATAGCCTGTTTTCAGGTAGGTATCAACATAGCCTCCTCGCTTAACATTGCATCGGCCCATAAATACTTCGGAACATGCATATGAATCATCATGGTTCGAGCAACATCTAGGATGTGTCTGTTTATGCGTTCTGCAACACCATTCTGTTGGGACGTATGAGAGCAAGATGTTTGATGAATAATTCCATTCTTAGAACAAAAAGAGACATCATTTTTCATATATTCTAGGGTATTGTCAGTATGAAGCACACGGATAGAGGTAGAAAATTAAGTTTTTATTTCATTATGAAAAAGTTCGATGACATCAGAAACTTTAGATCTCTTTTTAGCAAATATAGCCAAGTCATACGAGAGAAATCATCAACAAAGATGAGAAAATATCTAAAATCTTTGGATGAAGGTACACGACTAGGACCCCAGACATCAGAATGACCTAACTCAAAAGCAGAACTACTACGGTTATTGACTCGACTCGGAAAAGAGACGATTATGCTTGCCTATCTCACAAGACACACATCCAAGTGTAGAGAAAAAAAGACTCAATAGAAATTACTGACCGAAACTTCTGCAATGAGGGATGACCCAAACGCCAGTGTCAGAGTAGAATAGGATCAGGCTGACCTGCAATTAAGCCAGTAGGGGACACTCCGTCATCCAAATAGTACATGCCTCTTCTCTCATCATCTGAACCAATCATCCTCTCAGTTGTCAGGTCCTGAAAGACGTAGAAGGGAAAAATGTTACGCTGCAGTTATGTTGTTTAGTAAACTGGCTGATGGATAACAAGTTTACAGGAAATTTTGGAACATGTAACACATTTTTAAGGTTCAAGGATGGAATAACCTGAACTACCCCATCACCAAGGACAGGAGATTGTGTACCATCAACAATGTTAACAGAAGAAAATTGAGTGAAAAGATGTAAAGAGGTGAATTTGTCCTTAATACCTATCATGTGAGATGAGGCTCCTGAATCTAATATTCAAGGTCTGTGAGGAGAGGCAATATAAGCATTCATACCTGAAGAGGATGGATGAGTTGATGAATGACCTGTCTGATAGAACTCGAGCTGGCGTAACCTGTCATACTCGTCCTGTGATATCTGAACAATTGGAACACCAGAAGGTGCAGAGGCAGTATCCGAGAGAACATGAGCAATATCATCAGAGAGCCAAGATGGAGAAACAAGAGAGGATGAAGTACTTGAGACAACTGACATCGCAACCAGTTATAGAATCACCAGAAAGATAGCCAATAGTAGCAGTAAATAACCAGTAACGAAGAGAAACAAGTAACTTAGTTACCAGATAGTAGCATAGTCACTTTAAATAGTCAGATCAAATGTAAAAATCTGATTTTGAACAGTAAACAGAGTAGATCTCACCAGAGAAGTCTCGTAGAGTATCAAAGAAGCAAGATTAGATGTTAAAATCTGATTTTTGAGTAGTAAACAGATCAAATCTCACCAGACATGGCTTGTAGAGCATTAAAATAGCCAGATCAGATGTAAAAATCTGATTTTTAAGCAGTAGACAGATCAGATCTCACCACAGGAGTCTCGTAGATCTTCAAGGAATCCGTATCAGATTTAAAAATCCAATTTTGAAGGTTGCGATAGCTGTTGGAGCAAAAAGAGGCGGTGACAGGGCTGTTTTGGAGGTGGCGGGGCTGTTGGAGGATGTGGAGATGGTGGCGGGGCTGTTTTGGAGGTGGTGAGGCTGATTTAGAGGTGGCGGGGCTGTTTGGAGAGTGTGGAGGTGGTGGCTGCAATGCTTGAAAGATGTGGAAGGAGAAAAAGATGATGGATTTCAGGGTTAGGGTTTACTTTGCTCTGATATCATGTAGAGAAATAGAAAACCCTAAAGAGGAACTGATTGATAATAAAAGAGAGACAATACATATATATATATATATATATATATATATATATATATATATATATATATATATATATATATATATATATATATATATATAAAATAAAAGTGATGAGTATGAGTATATTGGGTAGAAGCTCAATAGCTCAATAACCAATAGCCCAATAATTATTCTAACATGCAGTATTAAAATAGTGCATGCCTCGTTGTTGTTAAATTTTCCACTGAGTTTCTAATGATTGGATATGGCTTACTGTATAATTATTCCACACTTCCAGAAAACTTTAATGGTTTTCTGTCTCTCTCAATCTTTGTTTCCAAAAATGAACCCTAAGAAGATAATGTTGGGGCTTCCTAGACATACGGCAATTAGGGAAGGAACTAGGGATGCGATGAAATCTATAGTTTTTGAAAGGACTCGGGTGAGGTTTCTATATGTGAAATTATTTGCATATTTTATAGCTTACGCAGAAGCTAATTTTGGGCTTCCTACATGCATGGGCTTATGAAACCAAGTGTTGAATGATGTAATAGGGTTTAAGTCATATATGCGAAGGTCAATGCCACAGTTGCAACAATTTTAAGATAATAGACAACATGTATTTGTTGAAATTGGAGCATGGAAAACAAAAATTAATCTAGGAAAAGAAAGTGGAAGTGTAGATTTGAAATGAGCGCTCACACTCTTAATGGAACACAAATACTTGTGTTCCCCTCATGGGGAATACGGAGGCACAGTGAAATGTTTCCTGCGCCAGCACATGGTAATGATGGTACTGTAATACTCTATGTGGCAAAGGAAATGGTCCAAGAAATCTGCAATAATAACAATAACAATGCCTTGATCCAAGAAGCATGCGATCAAAGGGGGGAAAATATCCTAAAATCTCATCTGAAAATACTTAGATTGATGACATGCAGCCAAATGCATCACTTGCATTGTGTCCTAACGTGGCATTGGCAATGCCTACCCTCTTCTTTACATTGGCAACTTGTTTGTGACGTCTTTTCTTTATCTTCTTTTCCCAACCTTTTTTTCGTTCTTGAAACCATGGTGTAGTTGGCTTGAAAAGGGAGGGAGGGGGCTCTTATGTCAATATTTCAGCTCCTACTGTTTTGGCCATCTATATGTTGAGATATCTGAAGTATGATATGATCCATTGTGAGGGTCAGCATTGTTCTCAATTATGTGATGGAACAGGGTTCTGGTGCAATTGCACAATTCAATCAACAGTAAAAACATTTAGTTGGCTTATTTTCTATTGTCTTTGCCTGCAGAATACACAAGGCCATCAATTTTGCCCTAAACCCTTCTACCAAATTTATATAATATTAGCATTTAGTAGGTTAACATGCCATGACTTTTGTTTGAGATTATTTTATAAAATGTTGGATTATATTTTAAGAAGATGTCAGTTAATTATCAGTGTAATGATCTCCTATGAAATCAAATCAGGGATAATTGGGAAGATGGAAACCCTGGCTCTTGGGGAACCAGTCCACAGTATCAGGTCTGAGTTTATATCCAATTTATGTTTTACAATATACACAGTGGAATCCATAATTTGTCATGGGTCTGAATTTATACCTGTTTTTGTTTCTTCTTCAGCCAGGAACACCTACTGCCCGGCCGTATGAGGCACCCACTCCTGGTTCAGGTTGGGCCAACACCCCAGGAGGGAATTATAGTGTATCTGGAATAACAAGAGAAGGCAGTCCACTATATGGTACTTTTCAGATCAAGATTTTGTGTACCTTATTTTACAATCTCAAAGTGTGGACTTTATAACTCAATATATTTCTAACATTGCTGTTATAGGAAGTGCTGCAAGCCCATACTTGCCGTCAACTCCTGGCATACAGCCCATGACGCCTAGTTCTGCATCTTATCTTCCTGGCACTCCTGGTGGGCAGCCTATGACGCCAGGAAATGTGGGTTTGGATATAATGTCACCTGCAATAGGTTAGTTGCTATCATTTTCTATTCCCACAGACTGTTCTGGCTTCTTTTCTTACGTCCTACATTTACTTGCCTATGCTTAGGGCTGTAAACGTGTCGGAATTGGATCCTACATAGATCTGATCCGAACCTCATAAGAGACTGTTTTAATTAATTTGATCCAAATCTGAATCAAATAGGTATTTTTGGATCCGAACCTGAAAAACATTTTGGATTTAGATGCCGATTTGGAATTTTTTTTCACATTATATATAAAGAATATGTCAGTTAATTATCAGTCTAATGATAATTAACCTGATCAGGTATAATATTCAAAATCCAAATCCAATCCAAATCTGAATTGGGTCCAAATTTCTGAACCGAATCCGATTTTTAACTTCAGATCGTGTTATTGAGTTTTCGGTACCATTTACAGCCCTTATGCTGCAAACTTGTTTTCATAAAGAGTTTCTATGGCCATTGATAAAAATTTCAAGCGATTGCACTTCGAGTAGGTAATTTGTTGATTGTAGCCGTTTATTTGAGGGTCTCTATTCCAAAAAAAAAAAAAAAAAAAAAAAACACACACACACAAAAAAAACAACAACCTGTCAATGCCTTTACGCTAACGAATTAAAAACACTCTGAAATACTAAAGGAGTTGATTTTCTGGTATTATTGGTGGTATCTATCACGTTTGTTGCCTTCTTTCATCTCTGCTAGAGGATGAGACTTTGAGGAAGTCCCGCGCTATGTTAGCAGGATATGGACAGAGGTAGAGTAACGTGCTGAAATCTTTTTGTAACAGAGAAAATAAAGTGATGATAGATTGTTAGTATTCGTGAATGGCTGATATCAGTTGCAACATAGGTAACAGTAACACCAATAAACTCGAGGAAGAGAATAGTTGTTTATACTTATAATAATTTAAGATAACTTTCTGATGTGAAATGTGTTCATGTGTGGGGAATTAGTGATAAAATAACTAAAATCACGCTTCACCAACAAGATACAATCGTTTGGTAGGGAAAGACAAAAAACTTAAAATACTAGTAGATGGATTATCATAGTAATATGCATAGACTAATCAATCTTAAAGTAAGAATAAACTATTGATATTACTTATGCTATGTAGAAAAAGTTCAACGATCAATATTAAAACTACTGGACTAAGGGAATGCAGATATACACAATCTCACATATTTAAGCAGACACCATTAAAATTGATAAAACTTAAAGATTAAGTATAGAGATTAAGTATCAGGCTCTAAAGTAATTGATTTGGATCAGAAAATGATGTACATACTGATGATCCCTTTGACCTTAGTGTCTTTTCACAGTTCCAATGCCTCGAAAGTTGCTCGAATCAGACTCCGGACAGCTGAGAAACGGGTCAAAAATCAAACTCGATGCTTAAAGGGTCCGTTCTGCTCTTAACGGGTCTGGATTGCATAGTAGCCTGGGGGTCGAGTCAAATTCTTGTTGGATTGGGTTGGATTTGAATTTGCCCATTATTGGATACGAGTCTGGATCTGTGGCGGGTCAGGCGCTGGAGCACACAACAGGTCGGGTCTATTGTCGGGTTGATGAATTAAACCCAAATCTCTTTTAGTGGATTTTGGTCAGGTTCTAATATGTATCGATTTGGGTTCTTCAATCGGCAGCAACGACAGTTGGAGGAAAGGATTAGGGCGACTAGTGTCGGCACAATACCATCGGGAGGAGGAATGAGGAGGAGGTAAGGTGGCAGCGGCGAGGATGGCTGATGACGGTGGGGGTGGCAATAGGGTGAGGGGGACAACAGAGGGGGACAACAGAGTGGGCAACAGGAGGAAGTGGGGAAGAAGAGGGAGATGTCGACGGGGTTGATGGTGTTGGTGGCGCGACTGGAGGGAAAGAGCAGAGGAGACAGGGGTTTGGGCTGGCGGTGCGTCGGGAAGAGGGGAAGATGTGGAGTTAAGGTCTTGGAGGCGTAGCGAGATAGAGAGATCACTGGTTGTGAGAGAGAGGTGGTTGAGAGAGAGAGGTCGGCGGGGAGAGAGAGAAGAATGAACTGCGGCTGGAGGGGGTGAATTAGGGTTAGGGTTTTGATTAGGGTTGGGATAAACTAATTAGGGTTTCACACTCTTAATTAGGGCTAGCCAGATATTCACACCCCTAAACTAGGATTTTGTTAGGATTTCATACTCCTAAGATAGAAATTGGGTGAGATCAATCACTCACACAATTTGAGAAAATTTCAGCATTAATCATTAATTAATTAACTAGTATAAGAGTCTTTATATAGGCTTTACAAAATTCAAATACTAGATTACAACACGTGTGGTACTGAACTTTAAAAGAAAAAAACAACTACTAAAGAAAATCTAAATGAAATAAAACAAAAAAAAATACATGACTACTCGGAATACCTGAACCACATCGAGGTGACGCGTCTTGCCTTCACTGATATGCATGCCAGGAACGTGTCTAGATGCTTACATTATTCTCCGCGGGTGGGAGAGAACCTGACCGTGTCGAGTCAGAAGTAGAAGTGCTCTCATATTGCTTTAAAGCATCAGGATCAATCCGCTATAGATCACTTTGGTCAATCCACATGTCATCAGTTGGTGCTTTTCTCTTTCAATAAACCAGATATCTTCGAGTCCCATCATCTTTGGTAGCAATAATCTCACCATTTTATCAAATTTATCTGCTGTGTTAGGTAAAATAATCTGGGAGTGGAGAAAGGGAGGGGCTCTCATCTCAAAAATAGGCTCAGAGGAAGGTTCATCAACCAGTCAGTGGGTTACTAGGGTTAAAATTAAGACCCTTGTAATATAAACATTGATAGAACCGATGCCAAAATTTTTTGGAAGGTCTATAATATAAACATTATTGTTCAATTTTTTCATGATTTGAAATGGACCGGCATTATGAGCATTAACTTCTTAATGGTTCCTGGAGGAAACCGTTCTGGGCAAATCTGAATTATATCAAAATCACCAACAATATAAGTTTTAAGTCTTTTCCTAATGCCAGCTTGTAACTTGTAGTTGGTATTGTTTTAAGCAATCCTGTCACTGATTTTATTTAGTTCGTGCACGTGTGATACAAATGCAGATGCAGACTCAGATGCTCTATAATGGTCGGCCATAGGAATAAGATCAATCGATTGTATAGGCCTAAAACCATAAACTTTCGTGTGAACTCTTACATATTGTCTTATTGACAGATGAATTATATGTAAACTCGGCAATGGACAATTTCACATCATTGTGCTCACTTATGAGGGTACACTAGAGATTTTCTAAACTCATATTAATGACTTCAATTTGTTCATAGGTTTGAGGATAGAAGGCAGTGGAGAATTTTGATTTGGTACCTAATATATGCCATAAGGTTTTTTAAAAGTAAATATGAAAATCGATCGGGACAAGTCACGATTGTTTCACTCTTAGGGTTGTGGAGTTGGTCCATGGTATCTTACACGGATGGAAATGGGTTACCGACTTTAAGCCATTCTTCTCTGTCATCTCAGAGGGTACTGCGTTGATACAACTTTCACTATTCACAATCATCTTACAATTCATTTCACCTATCTTGGTGAAGATGTGGAAGACCGTAGTTCCTTCCTAATCATCCTTTTCTTCTGATTGTGAAAAGGCACTACTGATGATGGGCAAGTGAGTCGAAGTCATCCCCTATTTTTTTATCCACGTAGTAGATGAATTCCTCTGAATCAAACTCAGGGGCTTTAATGGGAGGTGGATGGGTACCAAACCTACGGGAGTGACTTCAGGAGGAATATCAGACTCTTCCATGCCTTCTCTATGTGTGAGTCTTTTTAGTCTTTGGTTGGAAGGCTCCGTGATTTGGATCAGGTTATCAAGCTTAGCTGTTATGATGTTAAGCATCGCGGCAATTTGGGCAATTTGGAGATCCATAGGGCCAGGGTGGAGTGGGATTCATTCGACTCTCTTAAGATACAATCTGCTCCTACAGGTTAGCATGCACTAAACAAAACCTACCTAAATGGAGGAGAGGATGCAACTTTAAATTAGATGTGAATTTTTTCAACTTATATTTATATGCAAGAAGTGACAAAATTTTCTAACAAGTGCTTAGGTGATGCAAATCCTACTATAATTGTGCTTTGAGATCAAATTGAAATTCTCCATTGCCTTCCATCCCCATTTATGAACAAACGAAAGTCGTTAATATGAGTCTAGAAAATCTCTTGTGTACCCTCGTAAGTGAGCACAATGATCTGAAATTGTCCATTGTCGAGTTTGTATATAATTCTTCTGTTAATAACACAACATATAAGAGTTTGCATGAGATAGTTTATGATTTTAAGCCTAGACAGCCTATTGAGCCAATCGTTATAGAGCATCTAAGTTTGCATCTGCATTTGTGTCATACGTGCACGAGCTTAAAGTTAAAATAATGTCAATCACAAGTTACGAGCTGATGTTAGGAAAGACTTAAAACTTTAATGTTGGTGGTTTTGTGATGGTTTAAATTCGTTCGAAACGGTTTCCTCCAGGAACCATTATGAAGTTACATGTTCGTAGTGCTGGTCCATTTTAAGTCTTGAAGAAATTAAACGATGATGCTTATGTCATAGACCTTCTGAAGAATTTTGGGACCAGTTTTATTTTCAATGTTGAAGACATAGTGGATTATAAGGGTTTAGATTTTAACCCTGGCAACCCACTGGTTGATGAGCCTTTTCCTGAGCCTATTTTTGAGAGCGCCCCTCTCTTTTTTCACTCTCAGATAATTTACCTAACATAGCAGATAAAGTTGATAAAATCATAGATGATGAGATTATCGCCACAAAAAATAGTGACTCAAAGATATCTGGTCTGTTGGAAAGGAAAGCACAAATTGATGATACGTTGATCGACTAAAGTGATTTGCAGCGGATTGATCTAGATGCTTTGGAGCAGTATGAGAGCGCTTCTACTTCTGACTCGACGAGATAGAGTTCTCTCCAACCCAGGGAGAATGATGCGGACATCCAGACGTGTTCCTAGCACATGTATCAGCGTAGGCGAAGACGCATTGCCTCGATGTGGTTTGAGTAGTCATGTATTTTTTTTGTTTTATTTTATTTAGATTTTCTTTAGTATTTGTTTTTTTCTTTTGAAGTTTAGTACCACATGTGTTGTAATCTGGTATTTGGATTTTGTAAAGCCTATATAAAGACTCTTGTGCTAGTTAATTAATTAATTAATGCTGAAAATTTTTCTGAAATTATTTGAGTGATTGATTTCTGTTAGGAGTGTGAAACCCTAGTTTAGGACCGTGAAATCCTAACTAGCCCTAATTAGGAGTGTGAAATTCTAATCAGTTTATCTTAACTATAATTCAACTCCTCTCTTGAACCACATCTCTCACCCGCAGCTCGTTCTTCTTTCTCCCTCCCTTTTTGCCGACCTCTTCTCTCGCTCAACTAGCAACCTCTCTCTGAATCAGTGCTCTCTCCATCTTACTGCACCTCCAAGACCCTGAATTCCACCTCTTCCTATTCCTGATGCGCCACCTGTCCAAATATTCATCTCCCCTGTTCTTTCCCTCATGTCACGCCGCTAACATCATCACCCACGTCGACATTTCCCTCTTCCACACTCCCTGCCGCTGCCTTGCTGCTGCCGGCCCTCTCACCCTGCTGTCAGCCATCCTCATCGCTGCCACCTTACCCTTCTTCGCATTCCTCGCACAGGTACTGTGCTGACACCAACCTCCCTCGTCCCCGCTGTCGTCCTATCTTCCAACTGCCGTTGTTGTCGATTGAAGAACCCAATCGGTTCATTATTAGAACCCGACCCGAATCCACTAAAAGAGATTTGGGTTTAATTTATCAACCCGACAACAGACCTGACTCGTTCTGCTCCAGCTCCAAACCCGCCAGAGTCGAACCCAAGACTGCGCAGATCCGACCTGATCCAACAGAAAGTTGGCCTGATCTGACCCGCAGGCTATAGTGCAGTGCAGACTCACAGACCCGTTAAGCATCAAGTTTGATTTTCGGATCGTTTCTCAGCCGTCTGGCGCCCGATTCAAGCGACTTTCAAGGCATTGGAACTTCGAAAGATGGAGTTGCGCATCCAACATGCACACAAGGACACTGAGGTTAAATGTGATCCTCAGTAGGTACGTTTTCTGATCCAGATCAGTTACCTTAGAGTCTGATACTTAATTTTTGAGTTTTTATCGATTTTACTATTGCCCACTTAAATACGTGAGATTGTGTGTATCTGCATTCCCTTAATCCAGTAGCTTTAATCTTGATCGCTGAACTTTGCTTTCATGTCATATATCATAAGTAATATCAATAGTTTATTCTTACTTTGAGATTGTCTACGCATGTTACTCTGATAATCCATCTACCACTGTTATTAGTTTTTGGTTTTTCCCTACCCAATAGTCGTATCATGTTGGTGAAACGTGATTTTAGTTATTTTATCACTGATTTTCTCTCACACGAACACGTTTCGTATCACTTTCTGACCTAAAACACACTGTGGATTCTTCCATTCATTTGTCACCAGCGCATGGTGCAATTTCTTAGTTCCCCCTTTTCCCTCAGTTTCATATGTTGAAAAGATAGACAACGGGATATAAATATTAAATAGTCAAGATCAGGTGATTTAAGGTGACAGGATCATATAGAAATTTATAACCATATGCTACTGTCATTCACGTTCCAGTATTTAGAGGAAATTTGTACTTAGTTGGCTTCCATTTTAATGAAAATTTTTTCAAACTACAAAAGAATGCAGGTTGTTGCATTGAGTGTTGTATGATAGTATTACGTCAGTCGTGCTATCATTCACGATCCATTATTTAGAGGTTTCTTATTTTAAGCAAATAACATGTTGTAATACATTTTTATGAACTGCAGTTTATTCTGAATCCAGGTGACGAGCTTTTTCCTGATGTACTGTTATGCAGCTTTTCTTTTGAAAGAAATTTGGGAAATTCTTATGGTTATGCCTCCCTACAAATTATTTTGTTGTTATTCATTTGAAGTGTAGAAACTCCTTAAAAGTTAATTTGTTAAAATTACCAGTGCAATACATTCCAACATAATTGGGTTTGGGGGAGAGTAAATAGTAACATGTTCTACAGTATAGAGAGCTTCTGGTGTATTCAGTCATGTAAAAAAGGGTAACATGTTTGCTGCACAGAATGAATTCCGAACATCCTTAGATTTCTGTTTTGATATTTAGTCCCTCGGCATTTTGGATATTTAGGTTAGTGCCTCAGCATATGTGGTACTATGAGGTGTGTGGGGATGGTCAAAGTGTGGTTAATTTCTGCTTGTCAACCAACTAGCTTGTAACCGTCAAGCACATTTGAGTTTTCGATGTTGAGCACCATTGGTGTGATGGATCGGCTGGTGTCCATTACCTGTATTTATATGAATAATAACTATTTTATGGATCAAAATAACTAATTTTTTGGATGCTGAGGGTAGTCCCTCAGCATTTTTGGATATTGAGGTTAGTGCCTCAGCATATATAGTACTATGAGGTGTGAGGGGATGGTCAAATAGTGTGGTTAAATACTGCTTGTCAACCAACTAGCTTGTAACCTTAAGAACTTTTGAGTTTTCGATGTTGAGCTGTGTGATTAATTGGCTGATGTCCATTAGATATGAATAATATCTATCTTATGGATCCAAGTAACTAAATTTGAGATGCATTTCCATTTCCAATTTTGACTGCTGGGTATTTTGTGTTTCTCGTATCAAAAGGTTTGAAATTAATGACAACTATTGGATGTCTCCATATTAGCAGATGTTATGTGACAACGTATATGACTTGTGTTACTTATAAGACTTTATATAAAAAAAATTTGACTTGTGTTCACCAGCAATGCATGTTCATTTAATGTAAGTCTATTCTTTATATGTTCAAAATATATCTTTTTGGTGCTATGTGAAGTGACAGATTTTTTTTTTTTTTTTTTTTAGGAGAAGAGTTTCAATGGTAGACAGTTTACTTCTTTTTTGATCGTATCACACTTATCCATGCTATTATCTGAATTTTTCATTATCATGTTTTAACATGGACACTGGCTAAATTATGCAACCTAATGTAATTAATCAACTTAATGCAAACTGTTCATCATCCTGATATATAATCTGCAGAATTAACATGTCCATAAATTTGAATTTTTCATTTTCGTGTTCTAACATGGACACCTCCTAAATTATGCAACCTGTTGATAAATTAATCAACTTGATGCAAACTTTTCATCATCCTGATTTAATGCAAACTGTTCATCATCCTGATATATAATCTGCAGAATTAACATGTCCATAATTTGAATTTTTCATTTTCGTGTTCTAACATGGACACCTCCTAAATTATGCAACCTGTTGATAAATTAATCAACTTGATGCAAACTTTTCATCATCCTGATATATAATCTGCAAAATTAAGTCCATAAATTTGCAGCATTTCTTTTATTGCTTTGAGGGATATGAACCTATGGGACAATTATCATTTCCTTATATTTTGATGACATTCTTAGCTGCATACTGTTTATTGCTTTGAGGGATATTGCCTTAGTTGCAGACTTGGTTGGGTTAAAATATGATGATTTCATATTTTACTTACCATGTGAAAGATTTAGCCATATTCAAATTTTAAATGTCTAAACAGTCACACCTTAGCTCAAGTTCCAAGTTTGGCTAGCTACTGCTGTAGGAACAAATATTCACATATTGATAACAATGAGTTGTGTGCTGTATGCGCAGGTGGGGAAGGGGACGGCAACTGGGTGATGCCTGACATTTTGGTGAATGTTATAAGGCCCGGGGAGGACCCACATATTGGAGTTGTTCGGGAGGTGATGATGGTAAGTGTGTGCTCTTTGTTACTTGCTCGAGAGCTCGCCATGGATGCTATGCTATTCTTGGATGACATCAACTTTTGTTTTCTTCGCAGGATGGGTCATATCGGGTTGCTCTTGGATCAACAGGACACGATGAAGTGGTGACAGTCCTTCAAGGAGAGTTGGAGGCCGTGAGACCCAAGAAATCTGACAAGATCAAAATCACAAGCGGCGGACAGAGAGGTTTGACAGGGAAGCTCATCGGTATTGATGGCAATGATGGTATTGTGAAGCTTGATGACACGTATGAAGTAAAAATATTGGAAATGAGCAGCCTTGCTAAATTAGCAACATAGACATGAGATGGATTGCTGCTATGCTATCATTTTATCTGGAGGAGCAAGTTGTATGCCTCATCTCTCATCATCTCAGCGAGTTTTTTGGGTCTCGGCCTGCAGCCTTCCTCGTGTAGTGAGATGTCTGGACCTTGCAGAAACTCTTTCAAAACCCGCCCGTTGTATTAGACGCATAGCACATAATTTGAAGATGAGAGCTATTCAAGTATGGAGCTTTTTATTTATGTTTGAAGTTGTAAATGTAAGCGCATTTTTTTTTATGTGATCTTAGCAGTTCTTCCGAACTTCGAGTGCTTTGTTTTGTAAGTGTATGTTGCATCTCTGCGTTACTGGAGTAATCACCTGTTATTTTTTAATGCAGCTGTATGATTTGCTATCTTACTTTGTTGAGAGAAAAGGGGATCAAATTAAAAAGCAGTGATTTCTTCAGCTGTGATTCTGATGGAATGCTTTCTTCAGTAGTGTAAAATGAATTTGGAAACAGTTTCAGGATAACGAGTTTGAAAATGAGGTTAAATTCCAGCCTCGTCTTTTTACTTCAGGATAGCCATAATGCTTGTCTTTTAATGAGGTTAATCTTATAATTCTTTTATGTTAATGATTACTATTAAAGATTGTATCTCGAATATCTGTTATATGTGATTCTCATTATCCTTGTTCTACTCACACTACTCATGCATCCTAACATTCTTCATCTGCTACTCTCATCTTATTTGCCTTGGGACATTTATTTGCTTAATCTCTAAACATAGATACACCAACGTTAATGTCAAAAATCACAAATTTTTCCTGCTGAAATCAGCTGTAGTAAGGCGTGGCAATCTGTTTTGGACTGCAGTATTGGTGATGGCTTGCAAGAAGAAGCTTTGATCCAATGCAAAAGAGAGTTCACCAGTTTGCTAAACAGAGATCATGTACGCTAACAACATTGGAACAGTTGCCTCCACTTTGAACAAAAATTCAGCATTCAGATCGAGTTAAAATTGTACCAGTGAACAGAACCCAGTTTATCTTTAAACCAATCACAAAATAACTGACACCCCTCGTCCCACCGTCATTAGAGATGAAAGAACAAAAAAATTCACTACAAATTTGAAAGAACACATCAACTGATCAAAGTTAAAAGAAGAAAAACGCTGAGACCGGTCAAGAGAACAACAACCATAAAGCTAAACAAACCAGAAGTTTCAATTGAGCTTGTACCAAATTTGCAAACCCTGCACTCTTCACCCCTTGTCCATCCTTCATGCTCTACAACATTATCTTTGACGAAGATGCGAGCCTACTACAATTAACAGAGGTACTGAAAAATATCTGTCAGCTAGTCTTCAACCAGTTCCTCGTAAACCCTAGCCATCTCATTGTATAACAGTAGACTAAAGGTTTTGGATATTAGTAGTGGCCTGTGAATGCAACCAACTTGTGCACCAATGCGCTCAGCTAAAACGTACAGGAATCGAGATAACCCCACAAAGGACCATAGCAGAGGCAGTCCCCAAGCTATTTAGTAGTTACGATTACCCATGACAACATTGCTCCTCGTAGGAACTGACATTAACAGTCAAATGCCATCTGTTTTGCAATATGGTGTCAGCTGTTCAACTGCCTATGAAATTTATTGATCATAGAGCATGCATCAGAGAGAATAAATAAAGTTCAAGATTTAGATAACACAAGAAGTGAATATATCATAAGCATGAAACTTCATCTAAATCAAACTAAAGCACTCAAAATGACCAGGACAGAACAACATTGTACCAAAAACATGACTAATAAACAATGACTACCATGCAACATGCTAAAACAACAAAAATTTGTAACACTTGTTAGACAGCACAAAGAAAATAATAAATTAAGAGAAGAAAAGAATTTTTCTGGCATGGCGTTAGGTGAGAAGCTCTTGTCCTAAGAAGTTTGATTTCGCCCGTTCGTACAAGCAACCGAGAAATCAACCTCCCAATGGTACAAAACCCTTGCTGCCAGGCGACCTCGATCAAGCACGTTCACCCGAGGTGAAATGACCGTGACTGGTTGCTTCAGTTGCCCAATGGATTAGAAAAATAAACGATCGATAGATCGAAAAAGAGAAAGGAGAAAATAGAGAGAGATTTTGTTGTGTTGAAACACTCAAGAGGCGAGGCCTATCCTTTTTTAGGATAAAGCTCTAACAGAAAAACAAAAAAAAAACGTGAGATATTCTGTTGCAGGAATCACAAGTATCATGAAAAATCTCACGGTATGTACACTAAAAGGAAAACAGAGTCCCATCTGTTTCTCTTGTCTAGTACATGGGTGGGACCCACAAATAATATCCCCCTTTTATTTTATTTTTCCTTTTTTTTTTCAAAAAACAAATATATTCCAACAATCCCCACCCCCCACCCCCCAAACAAAAAAAAAGGGAAAAAATAAAATTAAGAAATAAACTTGAGAGAGAGAGAGAAAATTATATTAATAAAAATTAGGCAACTTATATTATGAATTAGGCAACTTAGTAATATATTGTTGTAATCTGATGGGCATAATGAAGTAGCCTTGAATTAGACCTCTTTACCAGACATTAACAAAAAAACACACAATACACATCAGTTATTAGGTCAACATGTCAAAGATTTAATGCTCATAATATCGATTTCATAAAAGGTATTAGAGATCAATTCCATGTCCTACAACCACGGCCTTCATGATTCCTCTTAGATAGGTAAGTCCTCAAAGAGTACTGTGACCGATAATGGTTACCCCCCACAATTCATATGTCAGACTTATTAAGAGTATGAGACTCAATCCTACCCGATTATATCATATAAGCATTGTCATCATATCGCATGGAATAGAAGCTAACATAGTGCAACAAATGCATCAAGTGCTAGTCCAAATTCAAAGCAGCACCACATGAGAATTATCACCTAGGCCAAATTCAAAGGACGCCTTGATAATTGTGCAATGGATCTTACAACCTCAATCTCACCCTCATCGGCAAATTCTCCATATTGTGAATGAATGTCGGTGGCTTCTACAGCTTTACAAGCATATCTTTCTTAGTTTCTGCCATTGTGATAGTAATATAGTTGTGTGTGCAACTGGTGAGCGTCGTTGCTACTTCATCCTTGTGTGGTTCTTGGTCAAATGGTCATTACCTCAAGGGTTTGTAAGTGCTCTTTGTATTTAAACTCTATTTGCCTCATGTAATGAAATGGCTACGGCCCTTCTTCCAAAATAAATAAAAATAATAAAGCATCAAGTGCAACTAATAAGAGTGTAACTTCAAGGCTAGTGCTTCACGAGAATCACCAATTCAGCTTGTTTCTATCACATTGAACCTTCTTCAAGGGAACAACTCAGCAATCAAAAAGGTTGCGTTCCCACCGCTTGTGATCTCCTTTATGGACTTAACCCCACCCCCTCGATGAATCTAGGACCGCCCTCCTAGGAAGACCTTTTGTTAAGTGGCGTGCAAGATTCTTCTGACTTTACAAAGTCTAGAGTCACATATTTGCTAATAAAGCTCTTTACAAATCTAATTTGCAAATGTCTATTTAACTTTCTGTTAATAGTATCTTGTTTCAACAGTTCAATAATAGTTCTAGATCAGAATGAATACATAAAGGGGGATGGACATAGAAGAAATAGGTAACTCAGAGATCATGTTTTTCAACCATTCAGCAGGTGCTGTCTAAATTTAGAAGCTCAGATTTCATGGTATTCCTGGTAATCACAGTTTACTTACAGGAACCCTAAGATACAACTGTTCCATTAAACATAAAGACAAATCCTATAGCATACTTTATCATTTGAGCCTGTAACCCAGTTTGCATCACTATAACCTTCAACAACATCAGAATATCAAATATAGAACAATCTATAATTCAAAGTCTCTCTAAGATATCTAAAGACTCTTTCTAAAGTAGTCCAATGCTCATTATTGGGGTTACTAGTATATCTATTCAGTTTACCTATAATAAAGACAATATCAGGTCTAGTCCTATTGGATACATACAAAAGAGATAAATATATACAAAAAAATCTAATCATTTATGAATATTTATGCTGACATACAAGATCACCGGGATTTTTCCTCAAAGAGATGGATCAGTCATATAGTCTACTCAATGTTACAATCATAATAGTTTTTCAATATCTTCTTAATAGACTGCATCAGACTCAAGGTGTTATGCCTCTAGGAGTCTTTGGTACTTTCATCCCAAGAATCATATCTGCTTCTCCGAAATCCTTCATATCAAAGTTCTTTGATAGATATTCCTCGACTTCTAGAATCATCTCAAGTTTAGATCCAAAGATCAAAATGTCATGTATATAGAGGCATAGGAACACAAAGTAATCATCCACCTTCTTAGAATATGCACGTTCGTCAAACTCATTAACCATAAACCCATATTTCATAATCACTTCATCAAATTTCTAGTGTCATTGTTTCGGTGCTTGTCTCAATCTATAAAGAGATTTCATTAATTTGCACACTTTATTTCATTATCGTTTAACGATAAATCTTTCTGGTTAATCCATGTAAATCCATTCCTCAAGATCACCATTTAAGAAAGCAATTTTAAAATCCATTTGGTGAATAATTATCTTATCAATAGATGCTAAAGCTAAGAGAACCCTAATGGTAGAGATCTTAGCTAATGGGGAATAAGTGTTAAAATAATCAATTCCTTTCTATTGTGTATACCCCTTTGCAACTAGTCTAACTTTATATTTCTCTATACTTCCATCAGGTCGAACCTTCTTCTTGAAAATTCATTTACATCCAACAGGTTTGCATCCAGATGGTAAATCAGTTAGAATTCAAGTTTTGTTTTTCCATTATGGAAGTAATCTCACTATCTATAGCTTCTTTCTAAAAAAGGGTATCAGTTGAAGCCACATCTTCACTAAAGGAACTTGGATCTTCCTCAATCAAATATGTGAAGAAATCTTCACTAAGATTCTTCTCAATTCTTCCTCTCTTGCTCTTTCTAAGTTCCAGGTTCTACTTCTATTGAGGGATCTAAGAAAGGATGACCTGTCAGAAGAAAGGGTAGAACTACATGGAATAGAGTCAGAAGAGGGAAGTAAACTAGGAATTCTAGTTTTAAAAGGAAATATATTATCAAAATATATTGCATCACGACCTCAATAATAGTATTATTAGATATCCCATTAATTTCAGAATTTGTCACAAAAAATCTATTGGTATTGCGGTCTAAAGCATATCCAATGAATACATCATCAACAGTCTTAGGCCTAATTTTTCTTTTCTTAGGTTCAGGTATTGCAACCTAAGCAAACATCCCTAAACCTTAAGATATCCAATTCTTGGAGCTCTCTTCTTCCAAATTCACAAGAAGTCATATCTCAGTCACTGTAAGGAATTCTATTAAGGACGTAACAAGCAAATAAAAGGGCTTCTCCCCAAAGACTTTCAGGTGCTCTTGAGTTGAGAAGCATAGCATTCACCATGTCCATAAGAGTTGTTTTTCCTTTCAGCAACCCCATTGGACTGAGGAGTATATAGGGCGGTGACTGTAAGAAATAAAAGCAACTATTATGCGGATTAACAGCCATGAATCAAGAATCAATATCATCTCAAGAATTGAATACGTCATTAAAATACATATACATTAAATCCCCATACCTGAAGCCATTGAAGAAGATTAGATGAAGGTTGAAGAAGACCTTGATTCCTTCCTTTTGATCCTGCAAACCCTAATGCAAATAACCTCTTTTCTCTATCTCCTTTTCCTTGCACAAAACTTTCAGATTTTCTTTCACTGATGGGTTTCTCAAAATGAGCGATCGTTTTGTATTTCTTTTCAGGAGGAGAAAAGTGGGTCGCACATTTGCAAATAAACCCTTGAAATAATACCATCCATCATGGTACCCTTATATCTCAAAAGATTATATAAACTATATAAATGTGACTTTAATATGGGCACCCTTAATATCAGTTAACCTTAATTAGGAATCCAACAAATAACCAAGGTTATTGGTCCACTTTTAATGTGAGATTAACATTCTCCCACTTGGACCATTAACCGATTAGGTTAAAACTTTAGAAAACAAATAAAAGAAAAGACTCATTTGTAAATCATTTTTGACTCTATTGGATTCCATACTGAAAAACCTTGACACGTGATCACGAATTTTAAAAACAACAACTGATAAGCCCAAATATGAAATACTGTAATACTGCAATTAGCTTGGACCACCAATGCGAGTCATAGCGGCTATACAACATCCACGTCATACTCCCTTCTATGTACCACAACATTGATAACCCTTACTAATTGAGTCCATAACCATAATGACCCCTGTAATTGTCTTGTAAAGACATTTCCTGTTTAACATACATCCATACAAAATATGTGCACACATAATTGGATAACAGGAAACACAGAAACAACCTTTTATTGCGCAATATTGTCAATTTTACAAGTACCAAAACATACATTTACAGATTGCCCAAAAGACCCATTCTAACAACATGTTCCTTGAATGTCTTTGGAGGCAATCCCTTTGTCATTGGATCAGCAACCATTAAAGTGGTACTTATACTTTCAATTGACACCTTCTGTTTCTGAACTCTTTCTCTAACCACCAAGTACTTAAGTTCCATGTGTCTGGAACCATTAGAGTACTTTACATTCTTAGAGAAGAAAACGGCTGCTGTATTGTCACAATATATCTTCAGCGGCCTGGCAATAGAGTCAACTACACCAAGTGCTGAGATAAAATTCCTTAACCATAATGCATGATTTGTGGCCTCAAAATAAGCTATGAACTCAGCCTCCATCGTGGATGAAGCAATGATAGACTGCTTTACACTCTTCCACGAGATTGCCCCACCTGCTAGCAAGAAAATAAATCCAGAGGTAGACTTCCAGCTATCTAGGCAACCACCAAAATCTGAGTCCGAATAGCCGATCACCTCCAACTGATCTGATCTCCTGTATGTGAGCATATGGTCCTTCGTCCCTTGAAGATACCGCATAACCTTCTTAGCCAACATCCAGTGCTCCATTCCTGGATTGCTTTGATATCTTCCCAACATCCCAACAGCAAAACTGATATCTGGCCTGGTACAAGTGCTTGCATACATCAAGCTCCTAACAGCTGATGCATACGGAACTTTCTGCATTTGACCCTTTTCTAAGTCATTTCTGGGACACTGGCTCCCACTTAATTTGTCACCCTTCTGAATGGGTGCAGGACTGACTGAACACATTTCCATATGAAATCTTTCCAAGACTCGGTTGATATAACCTTTCTGAGACAGTCCTAGCAATCCTCGAGATCTATCCCTGAAGATCTCTATGCCAATGACATAAGCTGCCTCACCCATATCAACCATCTGAAAGTTCTTGGTAAGATAGCTTTTAGTTTCATACAGCAGACCAATATCACTAC
Source organism: Agave tequilana (assembly GCA_038442645.1). NCBI lineage: Eukaryota > Viridiplantae > Streptophyta > Magnoliopsida > Asparagales > Asparagaceae > Agave > Agave tequilana. The sequence goes on from JAVJIF010008752.1 coordinate 118,491, forward strand.
TGGCTAACAAGATATCATCCACATACAGAACCAAAATATAAACTTGCTCCCACTGATCTTTAGATATATACACTGATCAACAGTGTTTTCTGTAAATCCAAAAGATGTAATGGTATCATTAAACTTTATATACCATTGCCTGGAAGCTTGTTTAAGTCCGTATATGGATTTCTTTAATTTGCAAGCCAAGTGTTCTTTACCTTCATTTGCGAACCCTTCAAGTTGCTCCATGTAAATTACCTCATCCAAATCTCCATTCAGAAAAGCAGTTTTCACATCCATTTGATGTAACTCCAAATCATAATGAGCTACAAGTGCCATAATGATTCTAAGAGAGTCCTTCTTTGATACTGGAGAGAAGGTTTCTCTATAATCAATGCCTTCCTTCTGAGTGAAACCTTTAGCCACAAGTCTGGCCTTATATCGTTCGATATTGCCTTTAGAGTCGCGCTTGGTCTTAAAGACCCATTTACACCCGACTTTCTTACAGTTATCAGGCAATTCAACGAGATCCCAGACTTGGTTTTGGTCCATAGATTTCAACTCATCATTCATAGCATCAACCCATTTACTAGAATCATTGCATTCTATGGCTTGTGAAAATGAAACTGGATCTTTATTTATCCCAATATCATAATTAGATTCCTGTAGATACACCACATAATCATCTGAAATGGCAGATCTTCTTTCCCTTTGAGATCTTCTCAAAGCTGCCGGTTGTGGTGGTTCTATAATATTTTCAATGGCGATATCCTCATGGAGTGGTGAACCAATATCAATATGTTGTTCTGGTATCTCAACTTGATGATCAAGCTGAGGGACAACAATTTCTCTTGAAGGAAAGGTAATTGGGATATTTACCCTTACTACTTCAAGATCTACCTTTCTTGGTTCATCACTCCCACTAAATTCACCATTCTCCAGGAATCTGGCATTACCAGTTTCAACTATTCTTGTACTATGGTTAGGGCAATAAAATTTGTATCCCTTAGACTTATCTGGATAACCAATGAAATACCCAGATATTGTTTTTAAGTCTAATTTCTTTTCTTGTGGATTATATATTCTAGCCTCTGCTGAACAACCCCAAACATGTAAATGTCTTAAACTAGGTTTCCTACCAGTCCACAACTCGAAAGGAGTTGTTGGGACTGCCTTACTAGGAACCCTGTTTAAGATATACATAGCAGTCTTTAAGGCTTCATTCCACAATGAAATGGGTACATTAGAGAAGCTCATCATGCTCCTAACCATATCCATAAGTGTTCGGTTTCGCCTTTCAGCAACACCATTCTGCTGAGGCGTACCTGGCATTGTGTATTGAGCACAAATACCACACTTTTCTAGAAATTTGGCAAATGGGCCAGGATGTTGTCCTGACTCATCATATCTATCATAAAATTCACAACCTCGATCTGATCTTATGATTTTAACCTTTCTATCTAATTGTCTCTCGACTTCTATAATGAACACCTCAAGGATGTCAACAGCCTGAGACTTTTCATTAATTAGATACACATAACCATAACGTGACAGATCATCTATAAAGGTAATGAAATATCTCTCTCCCGTAAAACATGGAATTGAGAGTGGTCCGCAAATATCTGTATGAATTATTTCAAGGAGTTCTTTACTTCTTGTGGCACCTTTCTTAGTGTGTTTGGTTTGCTTTCCTTTTATGCAATCCACACACACATCAAAATCAGTGAAGTCTAGATTATCCAAAATCTCATTCTTCACTAATCTTATTATTCTATCCCTGGAGATATGCCCCAGTCTCCTATGCCACAAGATAGAGGATTTTTCATTTATTAAGCCACGTTTAATACCAACATTCGAATGCAGAGATAATAAAGATTGTGCAAACTCATCATTCAATGAAATTTTATATAAACCATCACATAAAATTCCATGTCCAACCGGAATTGAATTATACATTAAACTGAGTTTTTCACAACTGAATAAAACAGAATATCCAAAAACATCTAATTTGGATATTGACATTAAGTTCCTAGAAATCGAAGGTACATAAAAAGTATCTTCAAGATCCATCTGATGTCCCGTCTCCAAGAGTAGTCGATAAGTACCAACATATTCGACCTCCACTTTGAGACGGTTCCCCATAAAGACGAATCTCTCACTTTCCTTCGGTTTCCGGGTTGTAAGGAATCCCTGCATTGAATTAGTTATGTGAGTTGTGGCTCCAGAGTCAATCCACCAAGTATTAGAAGGTACTTCAGCAAGATTTGATTCATAACATACAAAAGAAAGATTTATACCTTTCTTTTCGAACCAAGCTTTCCTCTTGTTGCAGTCCTTCTTCACATGTCCTTTTCTGCCACAGAAGTAGCATTTGACAGTGAAAGCCTTTCCATGACCTTGGCTGCTTTCCCCATGATCATGCCCTTTCTTTGATGGAAATCTCTTACCTCTTCCATATTTACCTTTCTTATGGATACCTCCTTGAGTTACTGCCAATACTGAGTGATGCCCTTCTTGCCTCAGTCTCACTTCCTCTTGTACACACATACCAGTTAGCTCATTCAAATTCCACTTATCTTTATGAGTGTTGTAGTGAATCTTGAATGGCCCAAACTGAGGAGGAAGTGAGTTGAGGATGAATTGTACCAAGAAGGATTCATCCACTTTCATACCCAGTGATCCTAACTTAGCAGCCTTATCAGTCATATTTAGAATGTATTGTTGAACTCCTCTATTATCATCATATTTCATGGTGGTAAGTTCAGCCATAAGGGTGCCAGCTAATGACTTATCTGCAGACTTAAATCGGTCTCTTACAGCAGATAAAAGTTCAGATGCACTAGTAGTATGTGGGAGGGAAGTCTTGATGTTATTGGCTATGGTCATCTTTATGAACATGAGACTGAGTCTATTCGACCTTTCCCAAGCTTTGGCATGGCTAACCTACTCTGCTGTACTTTCAGCAGTCACTTCATCAGGTTTCTTTACCAAAAGGGCCATGTCTAGGTCCAGGACACCCAGTGTAAATTGTACATGCTCAAACCACTCAGAGAAATTTGTACCATCCAGGGCTGGAATGCTAGTGGCATGAGTGTGAAGGGAAGTAGGGACGTTCACTGAAACATAATAGGACATTGCTCACATTAGGCCACGAATCAATACAATAACCTTAAATTTAATTAAGATGAACTATTGATATCACTTTGATTTCTCCTTTGGGCGAAACCTAAGCATATCTAGTGTTCACTCTTTAGGTGAGAACTTTTATCACCTACGTAGGTCTAATATAATTTATGTCACTTAGATAGTAAGTCATGTTACCTTTGGGTATCCAATTCCACACCACTAAGTTACATAAATTACATTACCCTACCCCGGTTCATAATTATTTGAAAGAGACTTTCCTTTGGGCCAGTCCCAATCTCCTAACTAGAACCGCCATCGAGAGTATTATTGTCTTTAATGTCACTTACATTGACAAGTCTTTTATGTAGTTGTATATTCATAAGGTTTACTAACATAGGTCACTTTGGCAACTACTAGATCAATAAGCCTTATGAATACAAAAACTAACCAATAATATTCTCTAATCTTTTATTTGAGAAATGCCATAATACTTCAATTCTATTACTTGACCAACATCAATCAATATTAACACAATAACTTAAATGTGTAACATACTTTAATGATTGATTATAAACAACCATTAGTCGACTACAAGGAAAGACTAGTCGACTTGGGTCAAGTCAAGTCGACTATAAGGAAAGACTAGTCGACTTGAGTCAAGTCAAGTCGACTACACATTTAGGTCTAGTCGACTAGGGCAAGGAAAAGTTAGTCGACTATACCCTATAATTAGTCGACTACAAATTTTATCAGTCGACTACACATATAATTAGTCGACTCTTGTTGGAAAGCAAACTCTCGGTTAAATATTAGTCGACTTGGCAAAAATGGTTAGTCGACTATACACTTTACTAGTCGACTAATCAAAAATATAAGTCGACTCCTGTTAGAAACAGAGAGTTCTCAACTTTCGGGAAAATAAATTAGTCGACTATAACATATGATTAGTCGACTAATAGTCGACGAAACAGTTATCAAATGGCAGTTCCTGTTCCGATGACTTAATCAAAAATTAGGGAAAATTAGAGTTTCTTAATCCTAAATTTTGATCCCTATTAATTGCATAATTAGAGGAGTATGAACATGATATTAGGGTTATGTAATCCTCTATTAATTCCACAATTAAAAGATCAAAAAATTTGATTTTATGAAACATTAATCAAAACCCTAATTTACCATAATCTTTAATCCAAGATGTATTGATTCTTAACACGGCTCTGATACCAAATGTAAGAAATAAAAGCAACTATTATGCGGATTAACAGCCATGAATCAAGAATCAATATCATCTCAAGAATTGAATACGTCATTAAAATACATATACATTAAATCCCCATACCTGAAGCCATTGAAGAAGATTAGATGAAGGTTGAAGAAGACCTTGATTCCTTCCTTTTGATCCTGCAAACCCTAATGCAAATAACCTCTTTTCTCTATCTCCTTTTCCTTGCACAAAACTTTCAGATTTTCTTTCACTGATGGGTTTCTCAAAATGAGCGATCGTTTTGTATTTCTTTTCAGGAGGAGAAAAGTGGGTCGCACATTTGCAAATAAACCCTTGAAATAATACCATCCATCATGGTACCCTTATATCTCAAAAGATTATATAAACTATATAAATGTGACTTTAATATGGGCACCCTTAATATCAGTTAACCTTAATTAGGAATCCAACAAATAACCAAGGTTATTGGTCCACTTTTAATGTGAGATTAACAGTGACCTCATAAATAATCTCATGCTCTTCACAATAAGGGGCATTTCATTACAAGCATATCCCCCCCCCCCCCGGGATCGGATCTTAAGATCTTGATCTTCTCAATCTGGTTTTCAGCCTAAGCTTTGAACACTTTAAACCGATCTAAAACTTCATCTTTAGTGTTCAAGAGATAGGTGAAACAATATCTGAAATGATCATCAATGAAGGTCACAAAGTACCTTCGGCCACCTCTAGTAGGAACTCTGTTGGAGCCACACAAATCACTATGGATAAGCTTTAGAGGATCAAAATTTCTACTTATAGAAGGAAAGGGCTTTCCAACATGTTTAGCCTAAACACAAACTTCACACTTAGAAGTAGGATCTAGTTTGGCTCTAAAAACCAGGTTCAAATTAACGATCTTTCTAATAGATCCAAAATGTACATGTTCACAAGTTTCAATATTTAGGACACTAGGGGAAGAAAGTTCATTCAAGGACTTTGGAATTACATTCAACTTAAACCACCATTTACATATCCTTTTCCAACAATATATTATTCCTGGCTATTACAACTTTATTTGCTTACATAACAATTTTAAATCCATCATTCACCAAGATGTATCAAAAGATAAAGGTGTTGATATCTGAAGACGAATTATATGTCTTTCCACCACTTCTTTCATAAGAAGTATTAATAAGTTGTGCTTTCACGTGTCTCTGGTCCAACAAGACTTTGTAAATATCATGACAATCATGCATGCAAAAAAGAAACGTCTGTAAAGTAGAACCTAAAAGGTGAATACATGTCAGTAATTAAACAAAATAACCCAAAAATGCTAGTGCAGTTGTAAGGAATCAATTCAGAAAAACTCGACATTTCTTTCTTCCTTTTTCTCTCCTTTCAACAAAAAACTTGTGTTTCTTTACAGGGAATTGGATTGTGATTTCATTTCAAGACACGTAAGAAAAAGTAGTCAGGAATTGCATTGCCAAGACAACAGATAACTTCACGAAGTAAAGGTCTATAACCTAGGGTGTCCACCCTTCCAAGGTGCTTGGCAGTAAGGGACTACCCATGACAACATTGCTCCTAGTGGAAATTGGCTTTAACAAAGTAATGTCATCAATTTTTCATTAAGGTCATCAGAATGTATCCAAGAGAAAAAGATTCATGTAGCCTACCCCATAGAAAGAATATAATTAAAAAAGTAGACTACCATAGAATAAATAAAGCTTAAGATTTGGATAGCACAAAAAAATAATCAAAACAAAAACATGAACACTTCATCTAAATCAGCCGTGAACACTATCACCACAATGACAGACTAGAACCAACATCATGAACTGTTTATAAAAGTTGAAAGAACAAAATCATGAACAACTAAGAAAATTACTGCGAAACAAGCCAACTAAATTTAAAACACTATCATACCACATTTGCAATACAAAAGCCTCTGAACTCAAATCTTCAACCCTGCTGCCCTCCTATTCTCCTCCATCTGCCCAAACACCTTCATCGCAATCACACTATCATTGAAATACCCCGCATATGGATGCCCCTTCGGCACGAGCCTCCTGTACTTCTCAAACTGCTTCTCGGCCTCCTCCTCCTTATTCATCAACATATAAACAATCCCTTCACAGAGATACGGCCGGAAATCCCTCGGCTCCTCCTTCACAACCTCCTCATAAACCTTATTCGCCTCCTCATACCTCCCCTCCACAACCTTAATCTCCGCCTTCAGCAACTTAAAGTCCCTCGCATCATCTCTCCTCTTCGCCTTCTTGCACATCTCAATCGCATTCTCAATCCTCTGAAGAACCTCACACATGCTCTCCTCAGCTTCTCGGTGTGCCATTATGAGGCCATGGTAGGCCTCAACTGAAAAAGGGTGCTCGCTGATGACCTGTTCGATGAAATGCTTAGCTGACTGACTATCGCCTGATTGGATCAAGATGTGGGATTTCAACAGGGGGAGGTCGAGATCGGTGGGGTCGAGCTCGATGAGACGGTCGAGGATGTGAATTGCGTCAAAGATCTTGTTGGACTTGATCTTGAGATCGAGGAGGGAGCGGAGCAAGCGGGGGTTGCTCGGGTTGGAGTCAAGCTGGGCTTCGAGAGCCTGTTCTTGTTCTTCTTCGACTGTAGATTGGGATTGGGATGGGATGGGGGAGGCGAGGGCGAGGGAGGGGTTGGGGAAGCGGGAAAGGAAGAGGGCGGCGGCGGCGGCGAGGGTGACGGCGGCGGGTCTGAGGAGGGAGGAGAGAGGGGAGCGTTGGTGTTGGTGTTGGGGCTGGGGCTGGGGCTGGGGTTTGAGAGAGGAGCAACGGGGGGAGAGAGAGTGAGAGTGTAGGTTGTTGTTGGGGTTTAAGTGGGGTTTTAGGGATCCATGGCCGTAGGGGTTTGGGGAAGGAGATGGGCTTTGAGAGGAGTGGGTTTTGATGGTGAGAGGGGGTGAAAGCTGAATAATCCATGGCGAGTTCTTTTTGAATTTGGAAGAGGGTTTTCTCCTAAGAGCAGCCGGTCGTGGTGCAGCCTAGACAGAGAGAGAGAGGGAGAGAAAGAGGACAGTGCCAGTTTTATAGACTGTTGGGCTTTGAATTGGGCTAAATTGCCGGGCAATTTCTGCATCAACGTTCAGCCCTGGATTTTGGTGGATCGAGCCGCATGTCTCAATAATAATTTTTTGGAGGGGTGAGTTTTTTTTTAATTTTTAAATGGGCTAGATTTGACAAGCATATAGCATCAGTTATGGGCCTTATGGCTGCTTCCTTGCTCTCCTCCTGTGGTGGGGCCCATACCCGCCAAAACCCTAAGCGTAACGCCCCAATTCTTCCAGAATCACCGCCAGTCGCCACCGTAGTTCCCCCAACGGCCCAATGTCGAGCTCCTACTATGTAATAATTCCTCCACTTATGACTCCCCGTAGTCTCTTTCCTCCGATCAACTTGTTTGTCTCCGACTAGCTTTTTCCAAATCTAGTCAAGATCCCATGGCACTTCATGGAGGAAGGATCAAGGCCATGGAGCCTCTCGCTGGTCGGGAAATTTCATGGCCGATCCTTGCCTCTTGAAAAGGTTCAATTAGAGGGTTTCATTATTTTGGCTTCCTCAACTGATTTGGAAATTTTCACATGTCATGGGATTTTCTCAGTGAGGTTTCATTATTCGGTCTCCATTCACGGAGAAAAGTATTGAGAGATGTATTAATATCGTTACAGGGTACAAGAGCAATCAACATGCCCAAACTGTTCCCTTTCCCCCGATACAAGTATACATTGAGAATCAGTCCATCAAAGAACCTCTTGCAATGATGTGTAGCACTCTCTTCCATGGTGAAATGATCACCCATTGATGCAGAGCACATTTACTTTGCCTTGATCTTCGATGAGTTATTCATGGCTTTCTCTCTACTTGATTCTTCTTTTCTCCTTGATCTAAATCTTTACCTCCAATGAGTTCTCCACTTCTTTCAAGAAACTTCATTGGTTATGAGATTCTTTATAGCCTCTCATAGCCCTAAGTTATTTTTGAGAATCTTAACTTTTGATTTAGCATCAAAGAGATCCAAATATAATATCATCAAATAGTTTTTATTAGACGCAAACATCAATTTCATACTTATCTCTTCTTCTTTTTCAGCAACTCTTTGGCCCACTTTTATTTTGTCTTTTGCCTTCAAAATAAGATATATGATAACAACCTCCACATTAGCTTAATTTTAATCCTTTCAAATACATAAAAGTTTATTCAACATTGAGCTTGGCATTTGTCGTTGGAGGAAACAAACCTTTCAATTTTCTTTCAGTCATTGGAGAAGTTTTAAGGTATTCTTCATGCATTTGAGAAAGGTGTCCATTTAATAACATTATAGTGTTTAATATATGCAGTTCTTTTCCCAAATGACTGCAAATTTATTGTGCATTGAGCGTTTTTTTCTGTGGCTTTTGTCATTGAATTTTTTCATGCTCTAATTTTGTTGCTTCAACAATTTGCCTGAATACAGACAATGCGGCTGGTGTTTTCCCCTCCCCTTTTGTATCTCAATTTGAAATCAGTGGTTCTGTCTGTTCATATCTTTTTTGTGTTATTGTTAAGATTTTGTTTGGTATTAGTTTGTGCTTTGTAAAGTTTAATCAGTTTGTCTTTTGCATTGGTTTGAGATTGAGCTCTTACTTGTTTTAGATGAACGTTGTATCATTTTCTTACACACTGATTGCCTTCTATTCATTTATATCTGAATGAACTAATCCTCCCATAAAGGAACTTGATGAGGGCATCATACAAGTTGTTAGTTATAATTATGCCTTTGTTTATTTTCAGCATATTTGTTTTCTTTTATTATAAAATTTAGTACCACATCTGTTATATGAACTTTTGTAAAGTCTAAAATAAGTCCTCGACTTCTTTTATTATTATTTTTCAGTTAAATTTAATGAGTCTTGAGTTCTTAAGCCAATGGTGTAATTGGTATGAAGCTCGTGATGTAAGGGGTGTGAAGCCTAAATTAATCCTCTTTCTATTTCTTTTCTTAAATCATAATATTTTCTTTCCATTTCTCTTTCAAAACCCTAGTTCCCAATCCTATTGATTTGAAGGTGATTGCGATTCATCTCGTTTTACATCAATTTTGATATCATAGCCCTTGGTTCTAAACCCCTTCAAAATTTCCTTTTTCCTCTCCAAGCCCTAGACTTATTCCTAAAAAAATCCAAACCCTAAATCTCTCTATTCCAAAAAAAATCCTAACCGTCAAACCCTAGATTGCTTTAAAAAAAATCCTAAACCCTAGATCTGATCCAGATAAAAAAATATTGTTCCAAAATTCGGTTGAAAATTCAGCCGAAAATTAAAAAAATATCAAAACTGCACTATTCACTTTAATCTTTGACACCGATTTGACAAAAGTCAAACTCTAACAACTTTCTCCTTAGATCAATCTCCTAAATGAGTCTAAGATGTCCTTAGGGTCAACGTCTACTAAGTTTTAATTAAGCTAAATTAGTGACTGAGGAGATGATTTTCGAGCTAAATGAGGGTAATGACTTTTCTCACTTTATCTTATTTAAGGATATGCCGTTAATCGTTTTCGTGAGCGTGTGCAGATATTTAGCAAAAAGTAACGCTTAAGATGATCAAACAAGAACGTTTTCTATACTAAATGCTATGCACACGTACCTTTGCTCCAACACTCTTCGTACCTTTGCTCCAACACTCTTCAACAGTAAAAAGAAATGTAATGAATTAAACAAATGTCTAAAATGCAGTGTCTAATCGTTTTTTTAGCATCTACAAACGCGGGTTATTGTTGAATTTTAAAAATAGTGTGCAATATTAAACAATAAAGAATAATATTAGTTTCAGAACCTATATTTTGTAGTGAATAATCCCTACAAAAAATATCAATCAGTAGTCCTACAGAATAGCCGCGCAAACGCGGCTTTTGCCGCGTTTTCGCAGCAGTTCTGTATTTTCTTGTGCTCTGCTTTCTAGAGCAGAGGCTAGCAATGGTCCTTCTGCAACCGCTATTTTCTTGAAATTCAAACCTGCACACAAAAACAGAGAAGAAAGAAGTTAACCAATTAAGTAAATTAAAAAGATTACTTACCATCCCTCCCCGGCAACGGCGCCAAAATTTGATTGAGTCTGAACCTGCACAAGAAAATAGAAGTTTAGAAAACGTGATAGGTTACTCAATACAACCGCTATAGCAAGTGGTTAAGCGGGTAGTGATCCTCAAGGAGGGACTGCGATAAAAGCTTTTAGTAATTTTTTTAAGCTACTCAGAACAATTTAAAATATTTCTTTTTAGTTTTTGAAAAAAAATAAAAGTGTTAATGTTAGAAAAGAAGATTGAAGAAGATAGTGTTGTTTTAATTAAAGAAGAACTAAGAGAATGAAATTACAAGAATAAAAAGAAGAGAAGTGTTGAACTAAGAAATGAAATGAAAGACACTTACCTGTTTTGGATGAATGCTTACCTTGAATCACTGCGAATATTTACCTCAGAGTAAAATGAAGCAGAACAAGAGAAGAAATAATAATAAGCAGGTATCTAGCAGATTGAGTAACGATGAAGAAGAAGAGAAAACATTATATTATTGACTGTTACTCTCAATACAAATCTATCAAAAGAAGATTATACTCAGTGTCACTCTAAATATAATTCTTTTTCTCCTTCTTTCATGAAACTCTCTCTAAACTAAGTTATAAAGAAATCAGAAAATTACATTTGAAAAGAAAAAGAAAAATATAAACTAAACTAGAATAAAAACCTAAATTTAATTCTCTGCTGAAGTCATGTCTTTTTACCTTCTGAAGTGATGATATTTATAGATTAAAATGGATAAGAGATATCGTGCTTGAAGATGAGACCAAATCGCTTGCCCAACAGAAAAGATTTTCTGATAAGGTTGAAGATAAGATTGGAGATATAGACAAAATCGCTTCACCGATAGAAAATATCTTCTGATAATATCTCTTTTGGATCTCTGAATTTTATAAATATTCCTTTGATTTTTCAAACTAACCAAATTTAATCTTCTAAATCTGATTTTATGTATTTATTTGGTTTTATCTTAAGTTAACCAAATAGATCCATTTAAATCAGAATTTAACTGGCTTTTATTTGATCTTATTTTCTCTCTCTATTAAGACAAACCTGCAAAATAAGACATTAAGATAAGGAATTAGTAGGATTTATTACAAAATAAATGTGAAAATGTAATAAAAATAATGCAAAATACGTGTACGATCGTGCGCGCGCGTGCGTACTGGACAACTGTAATATGTTTGTTAATTTATGTGTTCTCTGGTGTAATATGTTTTGTTGCGATGTATTGCATTTTAACCTGTATCAGATCAGAATATATTTCACTTTGATGTTAACTCTTTCACTTGTATGCAGCTGCTTTTCAGTCAGGAGTCCTTTGTGAAGAGCAAGCCTGCAATAGAGCATCTTATTGCTGGCTGGGCACCTAAAGTAAATGCTTGAAGTCGTCTCTAATGACTGTCAAATGACAGGGGAATGTGTGCTTAGTTATTTGCGGGCGACTTTTACAGCTTCATTTATATTGTTGCTGTTGTGTGGTAATCTGAACAAGTGTAATTTAGCGAACACAAACTGGGTGATCTTGCAGCAGATACATGCCTGAACAAATGACTTTCCTGAAGAGTAATGTTTGTATCTGCAGCATTTGTGGCTTAAAGAGTGTCCAGATGTTTCCGCGTACTGTACAGGGATGGACAAGCATAGCATTTTAGTGACTTCTGTTTGGCTCTTTTTGCTTTAGTGATATCACAGTCCACTGTGGTAATCCTAGTTTGCTAATTTGAGGATTTACCAAATTATCTAGTTCTACACAGTCTCTGTGTATGAACTTATGGGTTTGTTATATCAATAATAGCATCTCTTGTTTGTGCTATGTTTCTATGTTCTCGTTCGTAAGTGCAGAGATTCTATTGTGTTATTCCGAGGAGCAGACCTTTTGAAGTCTAGGAGTGTTTCAAGTTTATTTGCCACAATTAAGGGCCTGTTTGTTTCGTTGCAAAACGTCGCAAGTCGTAAGTCGTAAAATGAGAATGGAAAAAGTGAACTGCAGAAGAGAAAATATATTGTGTTTACGGTGTTTGGTTGGTAAAGTGAAGTGTAAAAGGAAAAGTATATTGCGTTTTTCGGTGTTTGGTTGATAAAGTGAAAGTGTAAATGGTAAAGTATATTGTGTTTTACGGTATTTGGTTGGTAATGTAAAAGTGTAAGTGAAAAAGTTAACCACAAAATTAACTGTAGCAGTGATTTAAATATTATAAATACTATTAAATTAAATCTACTATTGCAAATTAAATTGTATTAATAAATTTGAGATAAAAATTAATAATCTTAATATTTTATTTATAACAATAATATTAATAAAATATTAGTATAAATAGTAAAATATTACTAAAATATTAACTAAATAAATAATATAAAATTTTAAGAAAATCTAAAGAACATTAATAAAATTTTAAAAATACTAATAAAATATAAACATTAAAAAATCTTACAAAAGTAATAAAATATAGTTATAATATTATAATATTAAAAATACTTGAAAATTATTATAATATAAATTTTATTATAATATTATTGTAATATTAAAATTAACAAAGTAAAATATAATTATAATTTAATAATAAATTATCATTATAGTATTATTATACTGAATTATTATTACAATATTAGCATAATAAAATATTAATATAATAATAAAATATATTATGATATTAATAAAGTAATTTCTATATTAAAATAAATAATTAAATATATAGTAATTTTATATTAAAGTATAATATTGTTATATTAATAAAATATTAACTCTAAATAAAATAATAAAAAATGGAATAAGTATTAATAAAATAATAAAATATTAAATAAAAATATTCAATTAAAATAGTAAAATATTAAATATTAAAACAATATTAAAACAATAAAAAAATTAAAGATTAAAAATATAAAATAATTAAGTAATTAAATAAGAAATTGAACACTATTTAAATATTAAATATTTAATAATATTAAATTATATATTGATTATCAAATAATTGTTTTGAACTGTAAGTGTACTACAAGTGATAGTTACGTGACCACAAAATTAACTGTAGCAACTGCAAGTGGGAAAATATGAGTGTAAAAATGAGATTTACATGACCACAAATTTAACTGTAGCAACTGCAAGTGGGAAAAGAAGAGTTGCATTTTTCAAACGTAAAATAGAAAAGAAGTTTTACTACTTGCGTTTTGCGGCGAAACAAACACACCCTAAGTTAAATTCAAATGTGTTGCCGTGTAAACAAAACCTTCTCAGGATCTGCAATGTTTCCAGGTATTTTTTTTCACTTGTACTGGGAATAGCTTTTCTTTAGGCCTGTCATTCTCTCATTTTATTCAGGTTTATGGATGTCCTGCCTGAAAGTTTTGGAGGTGGGAAAGTTCTCTTTTTTTCTTTGTAGAATACTGGGAAAGGATTGAGAGGTTGCAAGAATAATAAACATACAAGTTTAGACCTTTCTTGAGACAACCAAACAAAAAATTCAATACAAGAGATACAAGCGTCAGATTCATTTCTTTTCAGTTTACAAGTTTAAGTCTGACAACTCATCTGATTAATGATGCTATATTCAACTGAAAGCTATGAAACTGGAGAGGACAAAGTTAAAGCAGAATAAGATATATGATACTTTAAGTATAAGAAGGGAGACAACTGATAAAGATCCAGAAATAAAATATATGACACGTAAATTAGAAGGATAAAATTGTGAAATAATTTTATTTCAAAAAATATTTAAAAAACAAGCTCCTCCCAGAAATAATTAGCGAAACATGCCTCTCTGACGTCAGCTTTGCGCCACGTTAGCCAACGGTCGATTATGAGTTTAAAAAAATTTCGATGTTACCAACATTGTAGATTTATAAATCGTTTGTAGATCTCCGGTGTTCACAACACCTGAGTGTTATACACAGTGGATAAAACTCCGGTGTTGATAACACCGGAGTTTTATAATTTGGTGTCCTTCAACTATCCTCTTTTCCTCTGCCTCTTTTTATGTGTTTCTGTGTGGCTTACAAAGTCCGGTGTTGAGAAATCTGGACAATTTAATTGGGTGGATAAAACTCTGGTGCTGACAGCATTGGAGATTTTTGAACCCATAACGTGGCACAGAGGTGGCGTGAGAGAAATCTGTTCGCTAATTATTTCTGGGCGGAGTCTTTTTTTTAAAATAAAATTATTTCTAAAATTTGTCGAAATTAGAAAGTATACACCCACTGATGCAATACATGCATTTAACTTTATATACCTTTCACCATTATTCAGTGAAAGTATAGGGTGCTACCACTCATTAAATTACACACGAAACGGTAGTACTTATCATGGAACAGTGATATACGTCAGGCAACTGGAGTTCAATGGAGTTTTTAGGATCAGAGTCTAATTGTACATTTTGAAGCCTTTGCACCATCAGCGAGTGTTCCCTCGCCTGCTTGTGACTTTCAAAGAGCTCCTTGTTCTCCTTCTCCAACTCTTTCCATGCTGCACGCATAATTAACCATGATAGCTCTTGCCAAGTCACCAAGCAGTTCGATAAGAAAAACTTGTAGGAGGGTTAGAAATCTTCCCATTGATACACAGCAGTACTCAATGCAATCGAGTAAAAAACATTGAATAATACAAGAAAAACCTAGTTTTTGTTGAATAACATGTAAGCCAAGTGAAATTTTGGGTATTTGGTTGTCCATCCATTTTCCTCACCAAGCATAAACAAATATCCTGGCACTTGCACTACTCATTGTCTAAAGAGAAGACATTAAAACTGCACAAAATAATAATGTATATCTTTGTTCTTAGGGCACAAAAGAAATCCCAAATGCATATTAGGGCTTTACAACACCCAGTAAAAAATTTCCAAAAAAACTGTTGCATATTGATCAGATCAGACCACGTGATTGTAACTATCTGTTACATCGTCCAATTAGAAAAGAAGAAGATAGAGAACGAACCTGGTGAAACGAAATTGAGCAGAGTCCTGAGACTGGGGCACATCGAATTTAAGCAGGGGAAAGGGGCGGTGAAGTATTTGGGGTATTTCGTTTTTAGTCCCACATCGGGGGAAACGTGAGAGGAGTTTTGAGCTGGGGACTATTTAAGTGGGGTGAGGGGGATGAGGAAAAATTGCCTTAAACTAATGAGTAAGGAAAACAAAGCGGGCGGTGGGAGCTGTCCGCCGCGCTAACAAAAATACTTTTTGTGCGCAAGAATTTATGGAGGGGGAATAGGCTGGCCGAGCGCTGACGCTGCTTACTTTGCAGAACTCGCTCGAGCGGGCCTCCCAACCCACCAATGCCTAAATCTAAAAATTTTTTGGTGGAGGGTCGTCTTTGTGAGTAAAATACCCATCAAATATAAATATATTCTATATTTTAAAATTATCTGTGTAATTATTTAATTTGATCGAAATAGCTGCGGCTTCTAGTTCAAAAACGTGTGAATTTCGTTTAATACCTCATCTTGAGGGTGGGCTGATCGCTTTGCCTGGTTTTCGAGTTGCACAGGTTGAATCCGGGTTTACCTTGTGTGAGTGAATACGGGTATAATCTGTTTTGGGGCGGGATGAATTGACCCGGGTCTCTTATTTTATTGTTTTACTTTTTTAACCACTCATCTGCTCAAAAAAATTTCGTGAAGTTTAGAGAATCATCAAACAAACTTTTTTTTTTTTTTTACGTGTATGAGATGAACAGCTTACTATATACTATACGATTTGATATTATTTTGTCAAGCTTTGAAGAGTTGTCAAGCTTTGAAGAGTGACGGTTAGGGTTCTCTCCTCTTTACTTAATATTGTGAGATTAATATTATAATTTGTAATTGAGTTTTTATATTAATAAAATAATTTATCTTGTAAAAAAATACTTGTAATTTGTGTGTTTCAATTATATATTTTTTTTTTTTCAAATTTCTCTTTTTTCCCCAATTTTTCAAATTCAATGACAAATTGAGATTTAAAAATAATAAAAAAAAAATGAGACAGGTCCAATTAGTCTTTGACGAATCTGGGTAACGAATAGGGTGAAGAGACTCGATTCGTTTCCCGATTCTCTGAACCGTCTCAAAACGAATTCGTTGGCCAAACGGGACGAATTGACCCGATTTGTCCCGTTAGCCATCTCTGATTCAGTTAGTATCATTTTAATTCAACCCCACTTTCGATTAGTATCGTTTTAATTTAAATTAAATATTAATTAAACTTAAATTTTAATACACTGAAATTAAATTTAATTAATCAAATTAATTGGTTCCATGCAGGTTGAGCTCGCGCAGGGGAGCATTCTCCCTCGTGGGACGAGGGGGGAGTGGATATTGCCATCGCAGAAAACGAGAAAGGCACCCTTAAATTTGATTAAGACACCTCCATAAAATTTTAAAATAGCCAAAATGTTATTTCCTTCTTCTCCTCTTCCTCTCTCCTTGATGCAGACCCCTCGCCGACGCCCCCCATGTTGGCGAACCCCTTCTCATCCTCTATCGCCGACGAACCCTTCTCCCCTGGATTCCTCTCCTCTTCACCATAGAACCCTCCCTTTCTCGCCGGTGAATCATCCCCCTCCTCCTCCCCCGCCTCCCCCCCCCCCCCCCCTCCCCCCCCGATCTCTCTCCCCTCTGCTATTCGCAAACTGGTTGAGCATACCAGAGTCTGTTTGGCCATCTCTGACTGAACAGACTATAATGCTCTGCCCCACCGGGTGCGAAAACGCTACTGCAACGTATATACGCGGGCGGAATACCCTTACATACGTACGTTAAGCATAACAGTACAGTCAGAATTAGAGTACGGAATCACAGTGATAATATATATTCCAACATTGCAGTCCAAGTGCAGTGTTATCACAAACATGTGATCCAATATTACATCACTTGATCGTACAAAATATGAATTACAGGAGATTTATAGGATATGATACTGGTAGATGCTCACGAACGTGAAGAGAAATCTCGAGAGCTTGACCAAACAAATGAATTAGGAGGATCTGTACGTGATATATATGTAATTTACATTGTTATTATTATTTTTATATATAATTCGTAGCTTGGTGCAAGCGATACCACGAGTTAATACTGACATATCTATCATTCCCAAAATAAATTGAGGTAATTATTTCAATCATTCACAAAGCTTTGTTCCCTTCCTCTTTAGATTTTAATACGTTTTTTACATAAAAGAGTTAGGGGATAAATAATATTCCACGATATATATTCCTTCAAAAAAAGAAAAAAGAAGCATGTTGTATAGATTGATAAATCTTATTCAGAGATAATATAGTATTTCATCATATACATTATTTCTATAAGTTCATTTTTTTTTTAACTTTGTTGAACATTTTATTTATGTTATATAATAAATTTCTCAATACAAGTTTTAGAAGAAAAAGAGATGCAACAAATGCGTGTATTCTTATGCCCAAACAATTTGTTATTTTTTACAAATTTTGTTGGACTTGGGTTGAATTGGCCCACCCAATATGAACTCAAGCCCAAAATAACTGGAACTTGGACTTCTTGGTGGTTTGTGTTTGGGCCTAAAAATATCCACGGTGAATATAATTCTACGCTAGCCTGGTATGATTTCAACCCAACCCAAGTCAATGTGCAGCTAAGCCCATTATATTAATATCTAAGGGCTATAAATTATATAAAGGTAAGATAGAGTTGCGTCATTTCGGAAGGATTTGAACCCTTCCAACTTAAATACAAGTCATTACATAAATATGAGAGATTTGAACTCTAAATCTCTTGTCATAAAAAATTTTTATTTTATTTTTGCTCGGTTTGTCTGACTTATTAGTAAGTTAATTTTTATCAGTATTAATTTCATTTGTGCGCGATCTGACTCAATACAAATCCAAGCTAACTAGACTCGCTTCTAATTTGATTTAACCCAGAATTCATAGTGATTGTGCTTGAGTTGGACCACAGTTCTTAACCCAACGCACGTTGGGTGGGGTTCGCATCGCTTAGCAGTGAGCATTCAACCTGACCCAACAAGCATCAGAGTTGACACATGTTTTGGCCCTTTTCTCTTCGGTGGAGTGAAGGCACGACTTAGTTCTATATTGATAATATCACTTACCAAATTTCACTTTTTTACTTTAAACCAAAAATACTTAGTAAATAAAGGTGTCATTCAAACATTGCATTTATCTAAAATATCTAGTAAATAATAATAGCAACTGACTAGAAAAATGACAGTAATGATAATGGTTTTACATTATTTTAGCGATAATAAATGAGCATGAAATTTCCTTTTTTTTTTACGTGAATTTGAGTCTCATTTTATGAGAGTACTTAAAATAAAGTTCTAGCCGTGATCATTGATCAAGATCTGTGTTAATAATATATAGTAAAAATTATATGAATGTTAACGATTTTGACCTCATATATTCAAGAAGGTTCAAGATTTTATTGTGACTTTTGTGAAGGAAAAAATGAAAAATTATTCGCAATGTATTTTGTAAATTTGAATATTTGAAAAACTAAATTATGAATATTGTGAAATTTTATGAGCCATAATTATTTATTTATCTTGTGCAAATTTTCTTCTGCGGCATCCGAAGCTCATCCACCCCCGTCGGCTCCAAGTCTAGAGCCCTCCTCGCTCAGCGGCCCACAGCAACGTGGCCACTGCTCTCGCCTCCTGACACGTCATATCAGCCGCCCCTCACGTGGCCCGCATGCATCCAGCTGGCAGCGCCGGTCTCACCTGCTGTCATCCGAATCCAAAGCGCTGCAACGGACGCATTGCGACAGTAAACGCCGGCGCCCCTTTTGCTCGCTATCTCTCTCAATTATTCCTGCCTTATTCTTCACTTTCCACACTGGTATTAAAAGTCCCCCTCGCTTCTAACCCTCTCTCTCTCCATCGCCGCGCTCTCTCTGCTGCCCTGTTCTCCTCTCGCCTTTGATAAGGTTCGATCTCGCCTAGCTCTGATCACTAAAATTCCGTTGATTATTCGAATATATTTAGATTAGTTGTAGATCTGATTAATTTGATCGAAATTAGGATGATCGATGACTTTTCTGCTTCTTTTTTTCGCGAATAATTGATGTTTCCCGTGTTGATCTCCTGATCTCATAGAGGGAGGGCTTTGATTATGTGTAGGTTTTAGTTTTTTAGTGTTTGATCATAGATTGAAGCTAGCTTCATGTGGATCTAGGGTTTCTAGAGGTATTAGCTTGGATCTTGTAACTAGAAGTCAGATCTAGCTTAATTTGAAAAGGAAATAACATATCTTGCTTTGTGAACTATATTGAGCTCTGATCTGGTTTATATGTGGGGATTTGTATTTTAAATCGATGCATAGATTGCTCATACGCTTTTTAACAATTGTTTTGATGATTGACTAGTTATTGCTTCAAGTTGAGGCTTTTCTTGCTACACTCTGATGATTAAGCTTAGCAGCTTAAATAGTTTAGCAGTGTTTCCCATCGACCTGTCTAGCTTGTAACTTCAGGAAAAGATTAGTTTTTAGCTTAAGATTTTATATACTTTTAAAGTCCTTAACTGCTTCGACACTATGTTTATGGTTCAGTCACTTGGGTCACTTTGGTGATGTTATGTTATTCGTCAGTTCTTCAGTTGCTGAGCCATTGAAAAAATTTTCTAATTATTTTGTCACTGATTGACGAGAAGAAATACATCACGGCAGCCTTTTATTTTAAAGAAGTAGGATTCTTGATATGAATTCATTCTCTTGTCGGAAGAGAATAATTTTTATTTAGAAAGTAGGGCTTGCTACTTGAGAGATGCCGTCAAGCAAGGGGGCAGAGCAGATAAGAGCTCGACGATTTATTGATAAAGCAAACCCCATAGGAGACGGGGAAGTTGTTGAAGTATGAACTCTGCGATGCACCTCATTTGTCTGAATGACGAAAGTGGGTATATCACTGTAATTTGAAAGTGGGTTGGTTCTTTGATATCATGTAATCACCTGGATGCTGGAATTTTACAGCAAGAGATTAATATTAAGTTCACACCAGCAGGATACATGTGTTAAATGCATGGAATTGTGTCTCAGTGTAGGTTTTTGGTTCATAAGCACTGGAAAATATGGTTGGTTCAACAAAAAACGTGTTGGTTCAACAAAATTTTAACTTGTTTCCTGGTTGCTTACTTTTTATTACACAGCCAGTTGGCAGATAGTATGATACACTAATGGTTCTGCAGTTTAAGCTTGTACCTCTAAGGGAAATCCTTCAAAAGTAATCCTTTATTGTATCAAATAAGGTTATGTGTAGTGTGAGGGGAGGAGAAATTTGAGCAGCATCCTTGGCTGTTCGTGTTTGTGTAAATGGTTCTAAAAAACTTTTCTTCCAATACTTTTCAAGATGTGTATCATGTAAAAAAAATATGTTATGGAGATCTTACAAAGATTATATGGAATATGGTGGTATTTATCATTGTTATCATCTAAATTGCTTTCCAATAAAACTTGTTCAATTTATGTTGCAAGGGCTCCATGAAGACTTGAGAAAATTAATTTGGTACCGACTATGAACCCGATGCCAGGGCTTCAATTTTTCATGGGAAGGGAAATTATCATTCTCATTTTTCTTTTTACCCCTTCCTTTTCTTTTTCTTTTTATTTTGAGTGTAAAGTAGGTCCTCCCACTCTCTTTCAATACAAGAGTAAGCTCACCTCACTATGGTGGTTGTGGCATGCAGTCACAATTTAGATGCCTAACCAACTCTCCTTTAAGTTCCTATCCATTGCCATAAATTATGAAAAACCATTTGGTAGGTACTGTAGTGTTTTTGTATGGTTATGCAACTTAATATCAAGGTTATTCTAGGTTTTGCTTCCTTTTTGGACACAAGGGACAGACAAACTAGTGGTTTTTTTCCATGTTGAATGCTAAAATTTCTTATGCCGATTATGTTGTATCTTGAAAGTGGTTGTTCATATCATGTGATCATTTGTGTGCTGAAAATTTAGAGCAAGAGATTAGTATTTATTCAGCAGTATTAGTGTACATGCGTATAAATGAACAGAATCGTGTTTCTGTGTCTCTTTGATGTGTATTCTATACCTGAAAGTTTGATTGATCAACCCCAACCCCACCCCAAAAAAAAAAAAAAAAAAAAAAAAAAAAAATCACACCACCCACACCCCAGTAGATATAGTTTTTGTACTTATAGTGAGTCATGAATTCTATACTCTGATGCAACCTACTGGCGTTAGCTCAGCTTTAGTTAAAGCAATGTTGCAGTCTACGTCTGCAGGTTCCGTCAGCCACTGAACCTAACCTTATTATCATAAAAGTCAGTCGTCTGTAGTCACTGAACCGGAGTTCCCAATAAGGCTGTCTTCTCTTAGCCAATTGAACCCACACTTTCAGGGCATTTTGTCAGCACCTCTATACCCATGATTTTCCGGTTTAGATAGAACAAGTTAATAATGGGTGCTTGTATGTCGAGATCTTGGGGGTATAGAAAAGTTACTTATATCTGAATATATTTTTCTGTAAACTTGATGAGTCCATGCTTTGCACACTAATGTTTGTCTAACTGGCCACTATTTCATCTAAGCTTATGCTTGCGTATGATTGTTTCTGCAGATTTATAGACGATGGCCGAAGAGGATATACAGCCTCTTGTTTGTGACAATGGAACAGGAATGGTCAAGGTATGCAGTCTATTCCAGTATTATATTTAGCTGAATATTTCCTTTGCAGTTGTCCCTTGACACCTTTTTATTGCTGTCTTTTCTGCACAGGCTGGTTTTGCCGGTGATGATGCACCTAGGGCAGTGTTCCCAAGTATTGTAGGGAGACCTCGTCACACCGGTGTCATGGTTGGGATGGGCCAAAAGGATGCTTATGTTGGGGATGAAGCCCAGTCCAAAAGAGGTATTCTGACATTGAAGTACCCAATTGAGCATGGTATTGTTAGCAACTGGGATGACATGGAGAAGATCTGGCATCACACCTTTTACAATGAATTGCGTGTTGCACCTGAAGAGCATCCCGTTCTCCTTACTGAAGCACCCCTCAACCCTAAGGCAAACAGAGAAAAGATGACCCAGATTATGTTTGAGACTTTCAATGTTCCTGCCATGTACGTTGCTATTCAGGCTGTCCTCTCCCTGTATGCCAGTGGACGTACAACTGGTTCGTATTCTTTTCCTTATACTGTATATCTTAATGAATGTATTATTCCACTGCACCTATTCTAATGGACATTTTTCTGATTTAACAGGTATCGTGCTTGATTCTGGTGATGGTGTGAGCCACACAGTTCCAATTTATGAAGGATATGCACTTCCTCATGCCATCCTTCGTCTGGATCTTGCTGGTCGCGATCTCACTGATGCTCTCATGAAAATCCTAACTGAAAGAGGTTATTCCTTCACCACAACTGCAGAGCGGGAAATTGTTAGAGACATTAAGGAGAAACTCGCCTATGTAGCCCTAGATTATGAGCAAGAGCTGGAAACAGCCAAAAGCAGCTCCTCTGTGGAGAAGAGTTATGAATTGCCTGATGGACAGGTCATAACCATCGGTGCTGAAAGATTCAGGTGCCCAGAGGTCCTTTTCCAGCCTTCACTGATTGGAATGGAAACTCCTGGAATCCACGAGACTACATACAACTCCATCATGAAGTGCGATGTGGATATCAGGAAGGACCTGTATGGTAACATTGTTCTGAGTGGAGGGTCGACTATGTTCCCAGGAATTGCTGATCGTATGAGCAAGGAGATCACAGCCCTTGCTCCTAGCAGCATGAAGATCAAGGTGGTTGCTCCACCAGAGCGCAAGTACAGTGTCTGGATTGGAGGTTCTATCCTTGCTTCCCTAAGCACCTTCCAGCAGGTAAAATTTCAGCAAACCTATTTTGATCTATTGTATTGTTATCTAATAATCATTGTTACTTATACCGTTGTATATTTTCTCAATGACCAGATGTGGATTTCCAAGGGAGAATATGACGAGTCTGGTCCATCCATTGTCCACAGGAAATGCTTCTAAGCAAGCAATTCAGGTATATGGTTAGTTGCCCCTTGAGCAGATGTTTTTTGGGCTCGAGTCATTAAGGTCGTTTTGTTTGAGGCTGTGAGTCTAGCAGTAGTATTATCAGATATGCATCTTAGCTTGCGTGTATTTCTATGGGAGTTCCTTTTCCTTTTCTCTAGATTGGCTGTCCGAGTATTCCTAGCCGCTGGCAAGAAGAAAACAGTATGGTTCAAGTATGGTCTGGTAATTTTAGCAGGGATCGACATTTTGTATTTCTTGGTTTGGTTTGTGTTTTTATTTTAAGAGGCAGTTGCTGGCATGAGATTGTACTTTTCTGGAATTATCTGTTAATATATTGTATGAGAAAAATGGATATTGCATGTAATCACATCTCGCGATGGGGTAGTGGAGTGTTGTATTGAACTTTTATGATGGACCAGTGAATTAGTTGCATTCTGATGCAAGTTTTATTGTGTTTTGATTTTCTCCAGTTTTGTTGGCTGGGTATTCAAGAAGGAAACTGCTAATAGTTTTTCTTCTCCCTTGAATTAATCTTCCCTGAATACAGTGCTGAGGTTTCGTGATGTGATATTATGCTTGCTAACTTATTGTTCTTCATCTGTGGGTGGTTCAGGGGAAACTGAGCTTGCAGGCAAGGCCTTGCTGTTTTGTATGCTCTAACGAATGATGCCGTTGCCAGTGACGTGTATAATATGTTGAGGAGGCCATTGATGGGTACTTTGTATTGCAGGCATGAAAGTATTTGGTTCCTTGATCCGAGGTCATGTAGACCTAAATGAACACTGATCAAATGCGTAGAATTTTGACTGGATAAGAAAAGAGACTCGTGTAGACCCCACAAATTTAGATAAAAATGTTGTTGTTATTTCCCTTCTAATTTGTTCCAGCTCTAATTTAGATGCTACTAAAGCCACAAAAAGCTCAGATTCACCCACCTTTAATTTGGCTCCCGTTTTCCTTTTATTGAAGCTATTGTGTAATCCTTTTCAAATCATTAAAAATTCCTTCTTCAAATAGCAAATCTGCCAAACCAAAGTCAATATTCGCCTGCTATACTTAAATTGTATTATCTAATATTGTCCTTATTGTAGCAATAAAATTTTTTTTAAAAAAAAAACACCCCTTAAATAATTTTTAATTAATGTCACTCATTTTATTCCATTTTTTTTAAAAAAAATACACCCCTTTAATCTTCTTTAATTATTGTTACCCATTTGTCGCTGAATATTTGAAATGTATGAGAAAATAAAATAAGATTTTAAGAAATATATCAAAAACCCAACAAGAAAATAATTTCCTAACAATTTTATCCAAACTACCATAATTTAATACATATTTGTCTAAATACCTCCACTACAATCATAATTTTGTACATTTTTATTCTTTAAATGCAAAATAAATAATCTGAGAAAAAACAAAACTTAAATCTAAACCTTCCAACACAAATCCCTAGAATCACGAAATTCTCTCATTACGAAATCCGATTCCCTCTTACACCTCCTCCACTCCCTCTCATTTTATTTCATCGGTTCCTCTCCAACTTCTCAAAAAAAAAATCATTTTTCTCTCCCAAGATGGGAGCTCGTACTCGCGTGGTACCCTAACGATCTGCCGATGCTCGCCAAATCAAACATCAAGCTTGCGCTCGAGAAGCGAGTCCTCGCTCTCCCAAGCTACTCGGGTTCCGCCAAGGTCGCCTATGTTCTCCAAGGTATTAAAAAAGAGTTTTTTTCCTGTTATTATTTTCTTTGTCGTTGTCTCTGTCTCTCAATCGGCGATCTGAAGAGTATGGATCACGATCATTGTTTATTTCAATCTTGCAACTTGTTTTGGATCAGGCTTTGCTTTACAGTTGTTTTAATGATCTACCTGTTTATTTATTTGTCATGTGATCTCCGTGTATCAATGCAAGGATTGCATGAATTTCTTTATGTATAGTCATGAGTATATTGTTTCTCTCTCTCTTTTTTGTGTTTATTTTTTATACTGAATTTTTTACTGAATAAAATATATCAAATATAACAATCCTTCTGTAAGTCCAAAATTTCCCATTTTAATTTTGATGCCCCAGTCATTATTGATCTCTATGATATTTAACTACCATGTTCACTCTATAATATTTTGTTGTTGTTGAAATTCTGTAAAAATGAACTCTTTTGTTAATATTTTTTTTTTTTTGCCTTAAAAAGAACAGAATTTTCATTTCCAACTGCAATTTATAATTTGTCTACATAATTTTAACTTGTTATTATTTTTCGATCAAATAAATTTACATTGTTGTTATTGTTTCTTAAATAAATTGGTAGGTTTTTGTGTAAGATTGTCACTTGTTCCACGTGCCAAAGGCAGCACTAGAGGCCATCCTAACTTCATGAACGTGCCTTGATAAAATAAGTTAGGTACTTATCTCTATTTGTAAAGGATAGGAAGTTGACTTCCTTGCTTGCCGGTGAGTTGATTGAAACGTTTTTACTTGCTCACTAATGTTGTCTAGATTCATGCAAGGTCAAATTCATGTTCTTGTTATTTTTTGAGATCAATATGTGGGTTATCATCAGTATAAAATCTTTTTTTCCTTCAAATTTGACCTGATGTCTGATAAAATTACAACTACGCAGGAATCCAATTTATCTGAAGTTGATGGGATTTTTTTCTGAAAAGTTTTTTTTTTTTCTTTAAGAGGTTGAATAATATATATACAGAGTGTCCTTTTTCATGTTGAAAAACTGCATTCTAGGACACTTGATTAGCAGAAGCCTAATGAGTTTTGGTTGGGGATGTAAGACAAGAAAACTTCTCCCACAATTGGATTGTGTAATTTTTTTTAATCAAACTTTAATTTCTGGATAACTTTTGAAATATATGCTATGCATTGTGTGACTATCTTTGGCTTGTTATTATGTGCTATATATAGCCAATAGGTGTTGCCATAATCAGGATATCTCTTGAGTTTTGGTTGGGAATGTAAAAATTTCTGATTCAATTGGAGGGCCTAACTTTTTAGATCCAATATTAACTTTTGGGAAACTTTAATACATTTGTATGGTTTGTTACTATGTGCTCTATGTTTCCAATAGGACTTTGCCAAAATTCAGTCTTTGAATCGATACATGCACTCCTATGTTGTGTATTG
Organism: Agave tequilana; assembly: GCA_038442645.1. Lineage (NCBI taxonomy): Eukaryota > Viridiplantae > Streptophyta > Magnoliopsida > Asparagales > Asparagaceae > Agave > Agave tequilana. Next base: position 144,996 of record JAVJIF010008752.1, read on the forward strand.
TATCAATTTATGCATGTGTAACTGTCATGCTGTTTGCTCGATTCAGAAATTCACTCAAAAAAGTTATACCGGCATGCTGTTTTACCATGATTTAGATATATTTAATGTTAATATGATGAATAACATTTATCACACTTTTTTATTTTTATTTTTTTTTTCCTTTTCTTATTATTGTTATAATTGTGTGCTTTGACTCACATGCATTCTTATGCTTAGGTTGTCTTTGGAAGTGTTATTCTGGAAATGTTTTTACTTACATATGCCATCAAGTATTCTTCCAAAGCTCACCATCATTTCTTACTCCTTTTTGGATAGGCGGTTATTATCACACATTTATACTTTTGAACTTTGCACGTGGAGATTGCGTCAAACTGTCTGTTGATATTTTATTTTTAAGAGAATGCAGCCTGTCTCATACTATTCAATTATAGTGAATAATGAAACAGTTAATAGCTTTATCTGATTTGTGCAATTTATCATCAAAATCGACCGAAAGGAGGTTTTCTGCGACTCATGTAGAAACTTTGTCTGTCTGTTCGTCTTCATCCGCGTGAGAGAGAGTCGCGTCACCTCTCCCTTCTTTTTCATCTCTCAGCCCCCTCTTTCTTCCTCTGTGTTCTTCTTCTTCCCCTTCCTCCTTTTGACTGATCGGTCGGTTTTTCACCGACAGTGACGATATACTAGCATATATTGAGTGCTTGGTTGTGTGACATTGAATACCTCAAGAAGCTACGGAAATAACATGTGGCATAGAAACACAATCTTACAACAACAACAACAATGAAGCCATTTGTCCCAAGTATTTGGGGTAGGCTACATGAACCAAAGGGAATTACGTCGGATCGGGCACATGGATCAACTTTCTCCACTCATTCCTATCGAGCAATATGCCTTCATTAAGACCTTTAGCCTCATAAAAACACAATATTGAGTGAAAAAAAATACCGCGAGTTCGGTTTTTCAATAAACTCAACACGTAATAAATCAATAAAACTAAAGTCATCTCATGTTTCCCTTCCAGTTTACTTGCTACTAAACCAGGGTGAATATGATCTCTGCTAGACATACATAATGTTGGAGTTGGCTCAATTTCCAACTCATTTATTGTTGCGCAATTCTGCGTGTGACTTTTCGGATATGATGCGGTCTTCTTCGAGCATGGTGCAGTCATGCTTTGGGCTTGATATTCTACACGGAAGTTGTAGAGGTACATGCATATCATTTAATGGTTAAGGAGACGAAGCATCATCAAAGGCCTATAAATAGGCAAGCTCATTGTTGTAGAGCTGATCACTTGATCAAGCATCTTCTTCACTTGTTCTCTTGAAAGCATAGAGAGTGTGAGGGAAAGTCTCTTGTGTTGAAGAGAATTTTAAAGTTGTTAGAGTTGTGTGGAAGTCGGCGTAGTCGGGTGTGCCAAGTGCCTTGTATCCCTTTTGTTGATTCACCATAGTGAAGCCTCCTCCGAGTCTCAAGCTCAACCCGTGATTTTTCCCTTTTGGTTTTCCACGTAAATCTCAGTGTTCATCTGTGTTGCCTCTCTCTCTTTCTATTTTGTTGTTTTTTTTCTATTGCTATCTAGAACAAGATTCTGTTGTGACGTTGATCTTCACGCCAACAAAGTGGTATCAGAGCAAGGTTGGAGTGTTCAAGATGGCGGAAGAGAAGTCAACAATCGGCGGTGTGAAGGTTGGGTTGAAACCATTTGATGGACGGAGCAACTTCACCTTATGGCAACGGAAGATGAAGAACATCTTGATACAACAGGATCTTCACATGTGCATTTTAGGCGTCGAGTCCAAGCCGGAGACAATGACTACGGAAGCCTGGAACAAGGCCGACATGAAAGCTATGAGCTCTATTAAGCTACACTTATCCGATGAAGTCACCTACAATGTGATGGAAGCAACAACCGCCAAATGCACATGGGAGAAGTTAGAGAAACTTTATATGGGTAAGACTCTATCCAACAAACTTTTCTTAAAGATCAGTTGTATAATCTTCGTATGGAAGAAGGAGATGATCTTATGGAACATCTAAATTTATTTAATCGTTGCATTAACGATTTGTTGCGAGTTGAGGTCAAGTACGAGGAGGAGGACAAAGCTTTGCTTTTACTACGGTCCTTGCCATCATCCTTCAAGCATTTTCGAACCACACTCATGTTCGGCAAAGAGACTCTTCGGTTCGAGGAGGTTGTCCAAGACATTATCTCTCATGTCAAGATGAACAAAAGCACAAGTAATGACTTGAAGAATGAAGGTCTACTCGTCAAAGGATCAAATGAACGGGGACGATCCAAGGAGAAAGACAAGGGGACGGACAACCGCTGGAGATCAAAGTCCAGGAACAGCAAGGATGTGGAGTGCTACTACTGCCACAAGAAGGGACACATCAAGAAACATTGCCGAAAGTTCAAGGCGGATCAGAAGGAAGGGAAGAAGTGTGAGAATCCTTCTACGGCCGCTCTCACCACAGAAAACAAAGGTGAACTTTTCTCGGTTTCTTCGGGTAAACCAATTTCAGACTTATGGATTCTTGATTCTGGTTGTACCTTCCATATGTGTGCAAACAAGCATTGTTTGATACATACGAGAAGAAGGATGGAGGTGAAGTTCTCATGGGGAACAATGTCACATGCAAGATCATCGGCATAGGCACTGTGAAAATAAAGATGTGTGACGGCATCATACGTACTTTTGGAAATGTGCGACATGTTCCTGCTCTCAAGAAGAATCTGATCTCTTTCGGGACTCTTGATGCACTCGGCCTCACCTACTCTTCCGGTGGAGGAAAGATCAAGATTTGCAAGGTCTCATTGGTGGTCATGCGAGGTGAGAAACTTCCCAACAATTTGTACAAACTTAAGGGAGATACTATTTCGGGTGGAGCTGCTATATCCACGCCGAAAAGTTTAGATGAAGATTCAGCTCAATTATGGCATTTACGTCTTGCCATATGAGTGAGCGAGCCATGGAGGAGCTTCACAAAAGGAAATTGCTCAAGAATATGGAGTCTTGCAATGGACTTCTGCAAGTACTGTGTACTTGGAAAGCAATGCAAGGTATCATTCAAGCCTACAAACAAGGATAATCGCGCTAAGGAGGTTCTCAACTACATTCACTCCGACGTATGGGGGCCGGCACCGACAAAATCCCATGGTGGTGCTCGTTATTTTGTCACGTTTATGGATGATCATTCACGGAAGATCTGGGTCTACTTCATGTGGGAGAAATCTGAAGTTTTTTCGAAGTTCAAAGAATGGAAGGCCGAAGTAGAGAATCAAACTGGCGCAAGATCAAGTACTTGCGCAGTGACAATGGAGGTGAATATCGAGATGGCAGATTCTTGGTTCTGCAAGAAAGAAGGTATCATTCGTCACTTCACAGTGAAGAGACTCCACAGCAAAATGGCGCAGCAGAAAGAATGAACCGAACTCTCATGGAGCGAGAGAGATGCATGAGACTTCATGCAGGATTGCCTGAATCTTTTTGGGCAGAGTCTATTAACCATGCTGCTTTCTTGTTAATAGGTCACCATCAACAATTGCTGGATTCCAAATGTGCAGAGGAAGTTTGGTCCGGTAGGACATCGATTATTCTACTCTAAAGTTTTCGAATGCAAGGCGTATGTTCATATCCCCAGTGATGAACGAAACAAGTTGAAGCCAAAAGTCACTCGAATGCATTTTCCTCGGTTTCGAGAAGGGAGTGAAGGCCTACAGACTCTGGGATCCGAAGAACAAGAAGAGGTATTAAGTAGAGATGTGTTTGATGAAAGGCTTGGAGCAGAAGCTACTGGAAAAGACGAGGATTGTAAAGAAAATCATTATACTGAAATTCCTTTTTCACAGAAGATTCCTTTGCTGAGAATCAAGCTGAGGTGGAGCCGCCAGAGGAGCAACAACAAGCTGAAGAGGTTCATGAAGAACCTATGAGCATAGCACAGACAAGACCAAGAAGAGTCATCAAGCCCCCTCAACGGTTAGGTTGGGAGGATGAGGCCTTCTATGCACTTTTAACTAGCGAAGAAGATCCATCAACTTTCAAAGAAGCTTTAGAAAGTAAAGAGCGGCAAGAATGGATGGCTGCTATGTCGGAAGAGATGACATCTCTTCACAAGAACTCTGTTTGGGAGTTAGTTCCGAAACCCAAAGATCAAAAGATCATCGGTTCCAAGTGGATTTATCGGAAGAAAGAAAGTTTAAGTGAGACGGAGGCACCTACTTACAAAGCAAGGTTAGTTGCGAAGGGTTTCTCACAAATAGAGGGAATTGATTATGATGAAATATTCTCTCCAGTGGTCAAGCATACATCTATTAGGGTGTTGCTATCTCTTGTAGCACAGCATGACATGGAGCTAGAACAGCTTGATGTGAAGACGGCATTTCTTCACGGAGATTTGGAGGAAACCATCTATATGACACAACCAGAAGGATATGTTGAAGCAGGAAAGGAAAATCATGTATGCAGATTGAAGAAGTCTTTATATGGACTCAAGCAATCTCCGAGGCAGTGGTACAAACGCTTCGACTCGTTCATGCTCCAGAATGGCTACAAGAGAGGTAAGTATGATTGTTGCGTCTACTTACACACATTTGATGATGGTCACATAATCATCTTAATGCTTTATGTGGATGACATGTTGATTGCATGTCGGATACGTCAAAGATAAATAAACTCAAAGAAATATTGAGTTCAGAATTTGACATGAAGGATCTTGGTGCCGCCAAGAAGATCCTTGGAATGGAGATTAAGAGAGACCGGGATAACATGAGGTTATACCTTTCTCAGAGCAAATATATCGGAAAGGTGCTTGAGAAGTTTCATATGGTAAATGCTAAACCCGTATCCACTCCATTAGCTGCACATTTCAATTTAAGTGCAAAGCAAAGTCCGTCTACTGATGATGAAGTTCAAGAGATGAAGAAAATTCCGTATGCAAGCGCTGTTGGGTGCTTAATGTATGCGATGGTGTGCACAAGACCAGATCTCGCTCAAGTTATGAGCGTGGTGTCAAAGTATATGTCAAATCCAGGAAGAGAGCATCGGCAAGCTGTCAAGTGGATTATCAGGTATTTAAGGGCACCAGAAACAAAAGCATTATGTTTGAAAGACAACATGACGACGCCGTGCATCACTGGTTTTGTTGACTCCGATTATGCTGGAGATTTGGACAAGCAAAGGTCTACTACAGGCTATGTTTTCACTTGTGGTGGAGGATCAGTATCTTGGAGATCTATGCTCAAAAGGTTAGTGCTTTGTCTACTACCGAAGCGGAGTACATGGCTTTGACAGAAGCTGCCAAGGAAGCTATATGGCTCAAGGGTTTGGCAAGTGATTTGGGGTTACAGCAAGCTTTTGTAACAATTCAATGTGATAGTCAGAGTGCCATTTGTCTTGCAAAGAATCAGGTCTTTCATACAAGGTCAAAACACATTGAAGTCCGTTATCATCGGATTCGAGATTGCTCAACAATGGAGAAGTCGAGGTGAAAAAAGTTCACACAGACGAGAATGCTTCTGATTTCTTAACAAAACCAGTTACGGTGAGAAGTTCAAGCATTGCTTAAGCTTACTAAATATGAAGAGCTGTTAGTTGGCATGTGCACCTAGCCACCAGAGGTGCGGGAAGGTGAGTGGTACTCATCAAGGTGATGAAATTGCTCATGAATGAGCAACAGTTGTTCCAGAGTGTTGTGTCATCTCTGAAGATTTGGACATCTCGCCAAGGTGGAGATTGTTGGAGTTGGCTCAATTTCCAACTCATTTATTGTTGCGCAATTCTGCGTGTGACTTTTCGGATATGATGCGGTCTTCTTCGAGCATGGTGCAGTCATGCTTTGGGCTTGATATTCTACACGGAAGTTGTAGAGGTACATGCATATCATTTAATGGTTAAGGAGACGAAGCATCATCAAAGGCCTATAAATAGGCAAGCTCATTGTTGTAGAGCTGATCACTTGATCAAGTATCTTCTTCACTTGTTCTCTTGAAAGCATAGAGAGTGTGAGGGAAAAGTCTCTTGTGTTGAAAAGAATTTAAAGTTGTGAGAGTTGTGTGGAAGTCGGCGTAGTCGGGTGTGCCAAGTGCCTTGTATCCCTTTTGTTGATTCCACCATAGTGAAGCCTCCTCCGAGCCTCAAGCTCAACCCGTGGTTTTTCCCTTTTGGGTTTTCCACGTAAATCTCGGTGTTCATCTGTGTTGCCTCTCTCTCTTTCTATTTTGTTGTTTTTTTTTCTATTGCTATCTAGAACAAGATTCTGTTGTGACGTTGATCTTCACGCCAACACGTAATGCTTTATCTGGTGCACGAAAATGCATACCAAGATTTTCTGTCCATCTTTCGTGAAAACTTTAACATATAAGTCATTTTATATCTTCGAAACAAATGTAGCCATAGTTTCTACAGCACGTTATGTTGGAAATTAAATTGATTTAATGCGGAATAATGGCCATGAATCAAGAATCAAATACATCTCAAGGGAATCAAATTCATGTAATTAACTTAATACATGATACATACCTGAAGGCATTGATTGAGATGAAGGTGAAGATCCTTGTTATGTATGGAAGAAGTAGACCCTTGTCCTTCGCTTTGATTCCTGCAAGACCTAATGCAAAGGATCCTCTTTTCTCTATCTCCTTTTCTTTTCACAAAACCCCTCTTTTCTTTTCTGATGGAGATCTCTAAAAAATATGAGCGTGAGTTTTGTTTTCTTTACAGGAGGAGAAAAGTGGGTCGCACATTTGCACATAAGTCCCTTGAAATAAACCTTTCCATCATGGTACCCTTTATATTTCAAGAGACCATATAACTATATAAATGTGACTATAATATGAGCATCCTTAATATCAGTCAACTTTAATAGGAATCCAATGCAAATAATCAAGGTTAAGTGGGCCACCTTTATATGAGATTAACATTCTCCCACTTGGACCACTAACCGATTAGGTTAAAACTTTAGAAAACAAATAAAAGAAAAGACTCATTTGAAAATCATTTTGACTCCATTAGATTCCATACGGAAAAAACTTGACACGTGATCACGAATTTAAAAAACAACAACTGATAAGCCCAAATATGAAATACCGTAATACTGCAATTAGTTTGGACTACCAATGCGAGTCATAGCGGTTATACAACATCCACGTCATACTCCCTTCTATATACCATAACATTGATAACCCTTACTAATTGAGTCCATAACCAAAATGACCCTGTAATTGTCTTGTAAAGACATTTCCTGTTTAACAAACATCCATACATAATATGTGCACAACATAATTGGATAACAGGAAACACAGAGAAACAGAACTTTTATTTGTACAATAATGTCAATTACATAAGTACCAAAATACACATTTACAGATTGCCCAAAAGACCCATTCTTAAAACATGTTCCTTGAATGTCTTTGAGGCAATCCCTTTGTCATTGGATCAACAACCATTAAAGTGGTACTTAAACTTACAATTGACACTTTCTGTTTCTCAACTCTTTCTCTAACCACCAAGTACTTAAGTTCTATATGTCTAGAACCATTAGAGTACTTACCATTCTTAGAGAAGAATACGGCTGCTGTATTGTCACAATATATCGTCAGCGGCCTGGCAATAGAGTCAACTACACCAAGTGCTGAGATAAAATTCCTTAGCCATAATGCATGATTTGTGGCCTCAAAACAAGCTATGAACTCAGCCTCCATCGTGGATGAAGCAATAATGGACTGCTTCACACTCTTCCACGAGATTGCCCCACTGCTAGCAAGAAAATAAATCCTGAGGTAGACTTCCTGCTATCTGGGCAACCATCAAAATCTGAGTCTGAATAGCCGATCACCTCCAAATGATCTGATCTCCTGTATGTGAGCATATAGTCCTTTGTCCCTTGAAGATACCGCATAACCTTCTTAGCCAACTTCCAGTGCTCCATTCCTGGATTGCTTTGGTATCTTCCCAAACATCCCAACAGCAAAGATGATACTGGCCTGGTACAGTGCTTGCATACATCAAGCTCCCAACAGCTGATGCATACGGAACTTTCTGCATTTGACCCTTTTCTAAGTCATTTCTGAGACACTGGCTACCACTTAATCTGTCACCCTTCTGAATGGGTGCAGGATGACTGAACACATTCCATATGAAATCTTTTCAAGACTCGATTGATATACCCTTTCTGAGACAATCCTAGCAATCCTGAGATCTATCCCTGAAGATCTCATGCCAAAAACATAATTGCCTCACCCATATCAACCATCTGAAAATTCTTGTAAGATAGCTTTTAGTTTCATACAGCAAAACCAAGATCACTACTGGCTAACAAGATGTCATCTACAACAGAACCAGAAAAATAAACTTGCTCCCACTGATCTTTAGATATATACATGATCAACAGTGTTTCTGTAAATCAAAAAGAGGTAATGGTATCGTTAAACTTTATATACCATTGCCTGGAAGCTTGTTTTAAGTCCATATATAAATTTCTTTAATTTGCAAGCCAAGTGTTCTTGTTCTTAAATTGCGAACCCTTCAGGTTGCTCCATGTAGATATCCTCATCCAAATTCCATTTAGAAAGCAGTTTTCACAATCCATTTGATGTAACTCCAAATCATATTGAGCTACAAGTGCCATAATGATTCTAAGAGAATCCTTCTTGATACTGGAGAGAAGGTCTCTGTATAGTCAATGCCTTCTTTCTGAGTGAAACCTTTGGCCACAAGTCTAGCCTTATATCGTTCGATATTGCCTTTAGAGTCGCGCTTGGTCTTTAAAGACCCATTTACCCGACTTTCTTACAGTTATAAGGCAATTCAACGGATCCCAGACTTGGTTTTGTCCATAGATTTCAACTCCTTTTCATAGCATCAACTCATATACTAGAATCATGCATTCTATGGATTGTGAAAATTAAACTGGATCTTTTAATCCCAATATCATAGTCGATTCCTGTAGATATACCACATAATCATCTGAAATGGCAGATCTTCTTTCCTTTGAGATCTTCTCAAAGCTGCCGGTTGTGGTGGTTCTACAATATTTTCAATGGGAATATCCTCATGGAGTGGTGAATCAACATAACTTGTTGTTCTGGTATCTCAACTTGATGATCAAGCTGAGGGACAACAATTTCTCTGAAAGAAAGGGTTATTGGGATATTTACCCTTACCACTTCAGATCTACCTTTCTTGGTTCAGCACTCCCACTAATTTCA